>JASTWP010000699.1:65000-117721 GCA_030770255.1 Temnothorax ravouxi | reverse complement strand
ATCGAGAAAAATGACGCGCAACTCTGCAAAACCGTCTCGCAACAATCTGATTTATACTCCCTCCACCCCCCCCCCCCCCCCTTATTCTCTGGATGGAATAAGAAAGAGAGAAAATATTCACGTCGACGTTGCCGCGAACATTCAGACTAATTTGCGCACTACATTCGTCAACGGATTGTACTCGATCACGCGGCCGTGTATGATAAGACAGTACGCGGAGGTATTCGGCGGTACGTTCTCCATGCAATCGAATTCCAGTCTAACATCCACGGTGGCGCTTTTGACGGATTTGTTTTGGCGCGAGCAATCGATGATCACAAACGGGCCATTACGTAGGAATGTTGAAACGGTGAGACTCGGCTCGAGATATTCGTATCCGTAGTAGTTCTTGCAGAAACGCGCGTACATATCGTACAGAATCGTCCATCTGTGTTTGCCAAAATCCAAATTCAAGTCGTCGTATGGATAAACTTCAGAGTTTAGATAGAGTTTTACGTTGGTCAAGTTGCAGTCGTCGAATCGGCTTAAATCAACATACTTAAATCGATTTAACTTTTTGATTCCATATAATAAGCAGATAACGTTCACGCAGAATGACATGCTGTACTTTAGGAATAAAATGTTTATAGGGAAATAATAAATGGAAATATTGGATAAAAAAATTTTTTATTGAATAAATGTTTATATTATAAAATATAAAAATATGCGTGATTAATATTCCTTCCACATTATTTTAATAAGTAACAATACAGAAATTATTATATAATTTCAATCCCTCTGGCGCTCGAGTCCAATAATTCGATTACAGAAGATTACTGAAATCGTCGTAACAATTATCTTGTCATTCACATCAATTGCATAGATAATATTGTATAACAACTTTTTTTATTGAATATATGTTTATAATATAAAATACAAAAGTATGCGCGATTAATATTTCTTCGATTATACATACGTTACATTACATGCATACATACATTCATATGTTATACTACTACCTTATATTACGTTACACATATGTCGTAATATACTACTACATACATTGCATACGTACATACATACATACATACATACATACATACATACATACATACATACATACATGAATCTTCACTGTTCCTTATCATATAAAGGTATGCGATAATGGCCCCAAGGCAACGTATCGGTCGAATCCGGCACGATATATCGCTTATCGTCGTACGGACTCAGAGCGATTTTCGTCTCGCTGATAGTGTACACTTCGTGCAATTTCGATCGTATGCACGGCTGCGGTCGAGTCATTTCGATCTCATTGTTCAGACACCGCGTGTAGTCGTCAAATGTGATGGTGCGCGCGATAACGTTGCTTTTGGCACCTTTCGCTTTTTTACAGTCTTTTTTGCCATCGACTCGCAAGGCGTACATTTTTGCCCTAAGTCCAACGAATTCGGTCATAATGGCACCATTGTTTTCATCAGGCCCGGCACTTTTTTATTGACGAGAGACATACCGTAAACGTTATCTACCGCGTAGTCACTCGTGTCGAACCTGACTATATCATGTTTCATGTTCTTATACGCATCGTCGCACTCGATATGATAAATCAAACTGTCGGTGTCAGTGTACATAATTCTACACGAGTCGCGGTACAGGGGAGACATGTACTCGTGGTGAAATTCGTATAGACACACCTTCGACAAGTCGAGGATGCACATACCGACGTAGATCGGTTTGTCGAATTTCACCTCGAGTTTGCGCAGTTCAATAGCTACCAGATTTTCCGAAAATACGCTCCTGCTGTGGAAATTTGGTTGCGCGATCATTGCCTCCGCGCCGTATCGTCCGTCCCACTTCGTCAATAATTTTACATCGACGTGGTTTCGTACATTTTCCATCGTTTTCCCAAAAACTGCGTTATTCATTAATTTATATAAATTTTTTTCAAACTCATTTTTAGCCAATGTTCTAAATTTTGTATTGAGTTCAATGTAAGCGCGGAGCCACTCAGATTGAGCAAATTGTAATACGCGATGTATTTTAGTGACGTGAAAACCATGGCGCGTGCACTGCTGCAGATTGCGATAATGGATGACATAACGCTTCTTATCGTGCAGCGTGGCGAGAAGTTTGTCCTGCCGTTTGCCTGGCGGTTTATCGCGCGTCGGACAGAACGGTAGGTCAGTGTGCGCGTCATGTTTATCCTGCGGATACTCGAGATCGACCTCGAGAATATAACCCGTAGGCGAATTCTCAGCGATCGCGCTAAAGTCGAAATTCGAAACGTCTTCGACCCATCGAAACTCCGCGTAAGGTAATGGCTTACACATCGCCCAGCCGTACAAGTTGTTGACATCAAAGTACATTAGGTACGACGGCGGTTTCGATGAATCGTACGACTGCATGTACTTGTTGGCCTGCGCGTATCTGCCGGAACATTGACTCAGGCCGCCGCGAATACCACGTTCGATAAACATAACCATGTCAATGTTTGTCAACAGTTCGAAATTTACACGTGTATGTTTTAACATGGCGTCCCACGTAAAGCCTGGTAAAGTGTAATAGTACGCTGAATCAAGTCCGTAACTCGCGACGCAGCTGTCGCGGAAATTTTCAAACACGTCGGCCAACAACAATACATCGGTTTTCAGATATAGATCGCTGTATTCGCCCAGGGTTCGAATGGAGAATCGCTGCCATACGTTCGCGGCGTGCGCGTAATCGCTCTCGGATACGGTGTCACCGGTCAAGAAACTGTAAAATGAATCGCGCGGCGGTAAACACGTATCCTCCAGCTTTTCAACGCTGTCCACGTATTCGTATGGAAAGACACCTTTTCGCGTCAATAATTTAAAATCGTCGTCGGATAACGCCGAAAATTTTGATCGTAAAATTTTTAATTTATCATTATCTAGGAAGAATGCCAATTTTGCGAGACTCGCGCTCAGAAATTTGTATGAGTCGATGAATCTTAGTTTTATATCATTGCGTAAATCAGATTTTTCCGCGGTGTCTTTCACGTGTTTAGTAAACGAGATGTACTTTTCCTTTGTTATAGGCAGTACATCAATATTGTCTTCGAACGCGGCAGCTATCTCCTTGATAATGAAATGCGCGTCGTAGCCCGACAGATTGTGGAATATTACTGGGATGAAGTGAGAATCCTTATAATTCAGATTGCACGTCGAGTGTGCCGGACCTCTGTAACGCCCAGTTAGGTGGCAATGATCGCGCACACGATTATCATTTGGCGTGAATGGTTGTTCGCATATGTGGCATTTCGCCGCGCTGTGATATGTCTTCCACTCGTCTCGCGTTAGATCTACCATGCATACAATGTTGGACAAGATGTTCTTTACGCGATGCGCCAATCCATTGAATTTCTCGACGAACCACGCGACGCAGTCGTTATCGCGACGAAATCGATACGCTGATAATGAGTCGTCGTAGGAGCACTGTACGTAGTATGCTATACTACATACTCGATGATGTTGATAGGCATACGACGCGTGTTTCGTATCCGGTTGTGTCTTTTGCAGCACACATTCCAGATCGGCGTACACCACAAAGGGAAGTCGCTCTTTCCTGCTGTGGTTTTTGAAGCTGAGCCACTTGTTGTCCTCGCTCGGCAATCGAATTGCGCAGTCGTTTACCTTTTGGCAGTCCACAGTGTGAGACTGCAACTTGTCGCTCGAACTAAAATAGTGAAGACATCTGCAAAAAAGAAATACAATTTTTATAAAAATTTTTTACACAAAATATAAAATATTTTATATATCTTATTAAAAGAAGTATAGGTACTTACCGATCACAAATGTACTTCTGACCATAATGCTTGCTCAATTGTGATCTCACGAGACGGGATAGATTTTTAATCCACGCAAAATGTCCGACATTGCTGTCTCGCGGATCCTGCACGTACAGCAGATTCACGTGTTTATCACTCGTGTGATCGGTAAGCCGTAATGGAAGAACGTTTGACGTCTTCTTTCCCTCGATGGTATAGACGTTGACGGATATATCGTTGAGTTGTTCGAATTTTTTAATTTGCTTCAACGTCATTGGGAATTCAATGTCTTGTACATTCAGTACCGTTGAATAATGCGGATACAATGATTCCCGTTCCGAATTTTTTTCAGCTGGATGCAAGGCGGCTACCACTGACCACGCAAAACATGCATTGTCCATAGACAGCACATTGATCACCGCATGCTTCGTTTTAATGTCTTTAGGCAATTCCAGGTGACATCCCGCGTGCAAAGGATTGTACTTGTTGACATTCACTGTCAAATTTAGGATTCGAGTCAACGCCCACCCACTGTCGCGTTCCTGGAACTCCTCGAGTTTCGCTAATGTGGGCTCGATAACATGCCGCTCGTACCACTCGCGCAAGTGCGATGTACTACACAGTTCTTTGTTATCTGTATTAAAACTCTTATTGTCACGTTTATCACCCGCCACAAACTCCCCGTTGAACGAGGTGTTCACTTTGACGTAGTTATGTTCTTTTATAATGTCTCGCACTCGCTTGCACACTACGCTGTAGGCGTCTTCCAAAAACTGTCGTGGTTCTATATGGTCTATATTAATTACCGCACCGGTCATTATCCGCTTTTCGAACGCGGCGTTGATTTCTCGCCATACGAGTTCTGTCGCGCGCGTGTCGCCACTGTTACCGGCGTTCGCGTAATCGCCACCGCTATGGATAAATTGTCTTTCCAATCGCGACTTCGCACCCTCGAGTCGCGCGATTCTGGCAACCAACGATTGCCTCTGCCCGATCGTTGGATCGTTGGAGAGCCGCTGACGTTTAGCACTACAGCGTGTCTCGAGCTGCTCGATGAATTCCACGCATTGCAGAGCCCATATGAAATATTCACCCAAAGTAGCGACTTGGTCGGACAGCTCCAACAGATCGCGTTCGGTTTGTTCCAATTGCTCCATGTTTTATCTACTTAGCACAAAGACAAGCACCGTTTCTTCTTGCTCACTGTTTTGAAAAACAAAATTGTTCACGTCGCGAAAGCTAATGTTTGTTTCGTTGACATTCGCCGCAATCTTTAATCATCGGAGCGGGATCGTCGATGTGCGTTCGCTGCCACGGTTGGTTGTAATGTTCGTCACAGCGACGATAAGTCTGCACCTCCAAATCCGCCTTTATATGCTCCGGAAGCTGGTCCCACACGTAGTAAATGTGATCGCCGCACATTTGCAGCAGAACGGTTTTCGGCACGAATTGTAACTGTTCGGCGCTAAAATCGCGAATGTCCGAAGGCCTCGACAGCAGGACGAACATCGTTGCGATTGAGTGATATAAAGATTTTCTTTTACAGAGCATTCGCACATGATAATGTTTGATCGTGCAATAACGAAGAAACCATGATACTCTTCGATCGATGTATCACTCTAAAAAAATCTGGCTACTGCGGCTCGACGCGCTTCATCCCTCATTATATACCCTTTGCTTTCTCTCTCACTCCAACTGATTTTTTTTGAAAGATCTTTTCTTTTGTCTCGCGTACTACGTCGTAAAAATAGCGTGAATTTGTTTAGTCTACGCGATAACATCCCCTTTTCCTAGAAAAATATTGTTTACGACGAACATGTTCGGACAGGTTCGACGCGTTATCGGGTCGATCATCGTCCCGATTACGTCATTTCTTCCTTTGTCTTTTCACGTACTGCGTAGATGGATTGTTTTTTAAGTATAAATCCAACTATATTTTCTTCGCGCGCATTTCTATTCGAGCCGTATATGCTACGTCCGCCGGAGCATCGGCTGCGTGAATTTACATTCAAAATATCACATATCATAACTTAGATTAGAAGCGAGGCGTCGATGTTCCGATGAACGTCGGCGCTCGTCTTTGTCTTGCCTTTGTAGCGCGAGACGTATTGCGACTATCAGTTCTATACATCGCCATAATAATTTTCCTCTGGCGACTTCTTCAACCGTCATTGCGTTCAGTCCCATTGTGGTTGCGAGCGTGTTTAAACGTGCCGTTTGCGCGGATATAATTTTTGGGATTGGCGACGCGGTTAATCGCCTTTGTTTTGTGATTGTGAGATGGAGGATCGCGGTTATGGGGTTCCCCCTCACCAAAATTAATGGTGGAGTTACGATATATGTAACTAAATCACGTAAGATTAAAAGGCTGTATATTACGTGATTACTTTTACGTCTTGCAACTCCACCATTACTTTTGGCGACGTAGTTAATCGCTCTGTGTGATTGTTGAGATGGAGGGTCGCGGTTATGGGACTCCCCTCATTAAACCGAACCAAAATTAATGTTGGAGTTGCAAGACGGACTGTAATCACGTAACATACAGCCTTTTAATCTTACATGAATACTTTACGATATCTTGTAACTCCAGCTCCTCAATTCGAAGACACGATCATTAACTATATTTGGGCCCGGGGCCGGCGTCGCCCGCTCCCTCTTACGCGGAGACGATGATCACGCCTCGTAGGGTGCCTGACGACCTACAAGTTTCGGTGGATGTGACCACCGGTCGACGAATGGTTCACCGTGTTTAAAAGGTGAGTGTTCCGACAAGTTCGATGCGCAGCCTAGCCCACCGCGAACGCGAACGTAACCCGCGACTTGCGCGACGCGCACCCCCCCGCGCCGACCCGCGGCGCGACGCGGACCCCCCCCCCCCCGCGCGGACCCGCGGACCCGCACTGCGGTGGCGGCGGCGGCGGCGGCGGCGGCGCTGACCCGCGGCGCGGGGGAGTCATCCCCGGTGAGTCACCACCGGTGATTCACCCCGGGGGTATGCCAAGGTCACCCCCCCTCTCCCTCAACCCCGCGTAATCCGATATCCTTGAAATCCGATACCCTCCCTCCCCTTCGTAATCCGATATCCTTGTGTAACCCGATACCCCGCCCCCTCACCCCTCCCCCTCACCCCCGCGTAATTCGATACTCTTGTGTAACCCGATACCCCCGCCCCCTCACCCCTTCCCCACCCCCCGCGTAATCCGATACCCCCCTTTCCTCACCCCCCCTCGGCGCTCCCGAGTCAGAACTCTCCTATAACAACTACTTACGCGTATCAATTTCGAACTGCTTACAGACATTGACATGGTCATGTTTATCGAACGCGGTATACGCGGCGGTTTGAGTCAATGTTCAAATAGATACGCGCAAGCCAATAACAGGTACATGCAATCTTATGATCGGTCGGAACCGTTGTCATACCTGATGTATTTCGATGTAAACAACTTGTACGGCTAAAAAAATAATAAAAAAAGTTACGATAAAAAATCATTTTTGGACATAATTTATTTTTTTATCGTAACTTTTTTTATTATTTTTTTAAAATAATATTTTAGCACAATGTTAGCACAACTTAAGCACAAACCTAGCACAATTTAGCACAATCGTGAAAATATGTTAATTCTAAAAGTGGGGGGCTAACTTCTAATAGGTCAAATTTTAGATTTAAGCCAATTAGTTTTGAAATTAGTTTTGAAATTCTTAAGCCATTGATGAAGATGAGATTTTAATAACTTCGATTTTATAAGGGTCTTTTTTTTCATTTTTTTTAAAATAATTTTTTTAAAATAAGATAGACTACCGATGCCTATCAAAAAATTTGATAAATTTATAGACAGCAGTCCTAAAATTTCGATCTATAGATAAAGAGAAAATTCGAATATTTTCTATTTTTTAATTGCATTTTTACTTATTTTTATTATTGAATTACTTTTTTTTAAACTAGACATTACAGACGCGCGCGCTTCGCGCGCGCCATTTAACTTTAACATTATGCTATTACTATTACACTATTAACCCTTGATACACACAACTGCCAAAATATACAATGACAGCTGCAAATGAAGTAAGCGCAGCAAAAGAACCAATCGGCATCACGGAAAAGAGGCTTCAATTTTTCGATACAAACAAAATTCACTCATGTAACACGGTTTTTTTAAGAATGGACTAGACACTACAGACGCGCGCGCTTCGCGCGCGCCATTTAGCTTTAACATTATGCTATTACTATTACACTATTAACTTCTCGATACACATAACTGTCAAAATATACGATGACAGCTGCAAATGAAGTAAGCGCATCGAGAGAACCAATCGGCATCGCGGAAAAGAGGCAACAATAATTTCGATACAAACGCAATTCACTCAGTTAACACGCCTTTTTAAAAAGTGGATAAAGTATTATAAATTGGGGAACTTAACGGATAAAATAGAAATATATATTTTTAATAATCAAAAATATATTTTTTTGATTTATTTTATGTTTATTTTTTATTTGTATTTTTTTTTTTTTTTTTATAAATCTGATTGTTATTTTCACAAATAATATACGTGTTTTTTTTTATTACCAATTTATAATATTCCATTAAAAAAAAAGTGTGCAAAATTTAATTGAATTATATATGAAATAGGGGTAGAAGGAACCAATGAAGAGATTGGTTTTTGAGTTTTTTCTGTCAATATGTTCAGATTGTTGTAAAACGTCGAAATCTCGCCTAAAATCACCTGTCCGTATGTGTGTATGTGTGTGTGTATGTGCAGATTTGATGTCTGTGGTTGCTCTAACTTCCGCAAATATTGAGATATCGGGCTGTTTTTTTTTTAATCGATAGAGTATCGTTCAAGGAAGGTTGGTATTGAATTTGGCGATGATCGGTAAAAGGGTTCTTTTTTAAAAAAATTTTTGAATGTTTTTTTAGAAATGTCCGATTTGTATATGAATCTTTGATTGCGTATAAAGTTGGCTCTAATCAACCAAATTTTAAAAAATTATATATGAAATAGGGGTAGAAAAAACCAACGAAGAGATTGGTTTTTTAGTTTTTTCTGCCAAAATGTTGTAAAACGTCGAAATATTTATAGTTATATTTATATGGATGGGCTAATTTTCATCACTTATTATTAATTAAAGTCACTCGCATATATCCGTTGCTTACGATTACAGTGTGCTTACTTTCACGCGCGGAAATAGCCGTCGGTCGCGAAACCATCTGGCCGTAGTTTGCGGCACAGAGACATTGTTAAATTGTAAATACTGTACATAATTCGTTGTATTATTGACATTATAGACTTCGTTTTCAAACTAAATAAAACTAACATTTAAGTGATAGTGATGTGAACGAATGTGTACGTGTACTTCGTTATTTTGAATGTATGTGTACATGTATGTGTATGTGTACTTTATTAATAAACATTTGATTTAATACGATTATAGCTTATCCTTTATAACTATTTCAATTTACTTAACTTTATTTTTTTAGTACCTGCACCTATTCATTTAATTCATTCCGGAAAATTACTTGTAGAACAGGCCTGTCTAACTGCTCGAAGCGAAAGAGCCACTGCTCCCACTCTTACCACTTCAGACTTCCCCACCATCCAGTAGTATCAGTAGTGGGGCAGCGGTTTCTCGCAGCATGAGTAGAAGTAGAGTATAGCTATATTTGATGGCTTTATGCGTAACTAAGAATACGCATACAGAGCACAAGTGCGTCATATTCTTATTTACGCATAAAGCAATATAACTGAGTATGGTATTGACGGCAAACTGGCGCCGCCCGACGGGGCGGAAACGCACCGTCGACTAGGCGCCAAAAACCGAAGGCGCGAGAAGGATCGTCACTGTGGGGCCGATAGCGAGCAAGCGCGGACGTCCGGCGAGGACTAGTGAGCGAGAGCGGATGTCCGGCGAGGACTTGCGGGCGAGAGCGGAGGCCCGGCGAGGCCCAGGGCGGATTGTAAGCGAGGGCGGCGGCTTTACAAGCCCTGTCGAGACCACGGGACCAAGGACTAGCGAGACGTGAGCGGCCAGCAATCCCGACAAGGTAACCGGTGGCAGCGAGGGCGGAGGGTCGCGTACCGAGTAATTTTGAGAGAGGCGCGTATGATCCGATGGTGATCTACGCGTCCTTGCCGTGAATTCTTCAGGATTGTTGTCGTGAATCCTTCGGGATTGTCATGGGTTAAAATTCGGGTCTGACATACCCCGCCCGTCGCTGCCCGTAGAAACGCTGTGGGACTTCTTTTCTTCCCGACTCTACCGTTGCATGAATGCGTGCAATCTGAGGGAAAGTTACTTGTTGCGTATTGCGGTAATTTGCGCGTCCGCTTATTGATATGTTCGGCAAGGCCCCACAGTCATTACTTTAATTCGCGTGTCATATCCGGAACAATTATAGCGGCATTCCACGGTTCTCGCGGGTTAATTGTACGCCCGGCGACTCCCGCGGGAGGCGTCCGGATCACTTGCCGAGGACATGAGATCGGCATGGTGCTTAGGTGTGCGGTACGGTTTGGCGAGCCAGACTTAAAGTTTTGCGTGTCTATTTTGCGGACAATATTCCTATTTCGCGGCTATATTGTTTAGAGTTTTGCGTTTCTCTATTTCGAGTTTGCGTTTCTATTTTGCGGATACTATTTCTATTTTGCGGATAATATTTCTATTTTGCGGATAATATTGCTATTTTGCGGATAATATTGCTATTTTGCGGATAATATTTATATTTCTGTTTTGCGGCTATCCTATTTAGGGCCAGTTATTCCACCTTTCAGATTACTACCTATAGGATAAATCTTACCGGGTAGTTTACCAGTTACTTATACGTGAGCGTTGTTCCACGGTTATTAATCCTATTGGTATTTAAGTACTTGCTAGTTAAGAGAAATATATCGCGATTATTATTTCCGGAAACGTTTGTCAGCAACTTCAAGTGGGTGCATCTTAACCTTTATTTTCTGGCGGGCTATTATTACTCATTCGTATATGCAACATTTTTATAATAATAGAATACAAGTAAGATATAACAATTATGTACATACAATAAATATAAATATATTATAAGATATATCTAATATATTTTTTAATAATTTATGCTAAAGGGATGGCCGAAAAGAGAAAAAAAGAAAAAAGTTCCAATTTCTCTAATAAAAAAATTAAGATATTGGTCTCGTATAAACTATCATATATGTTACAGCTGCACGAGTATCCTTGTTTATACAGCATATACATTATGGAAATAACCTAAAAATAAGAAATACGTTTAATATCTACCTGTCAGTCCTGCTTCTTATTTTCTCTTCAATAAGATTTAAAATCACCTGGACAGTGCATTTGTGAAATCGAAACCGTCTTACAAATTCTATATTATCATATTCGTTAAATAAATCTGGACGTGGACGAACTGTATATCGCTTGCGAAGCACCACTATATATTTTTTTTTCATCAGATTCTTCGTTATCATCTTCGTCACTATAAAGCAGTTGATTTTCGCATAATCCTGGTTCCATTTTCGATACCGTCCGATACCGTCCGTTCGATAATATCCAAATTCTTTATCGCAAAATATTAATATACAAATGCGTGAAACGTCAGATACACCAGCGCTGCGCATCTCCCGCTGACAAGGCATGATTTCTAATCCCACTATGCATTTATCTGTCAGATAAGTAGCTTTTACGGTACCCAAAGTACCGTGTAATTTATCTGTTGATAGTGGCTTTTTATCAGGAAGTTAAATTTTACCGAGAAATGGAACAACGCTCTACAGACATTTATCCATCAGATAAGTTACCAGATAGTTTATCTGAAAGTGGAACAACCGGCCCTAAGAGTTTTGCGTTTCTATGTTGCGGATAACTTTTCTATTTTGCGAACGATACTTAGCGCTTCGCGTTCCTATTTCGCGGATAATATTTCGAGTTTGCGCTTCTATTAAGGCTAGTAATATTCTATTTTGCGGAAAACATTTCTATTTTTCAAACCCTATATTGGGATCTGCGCTTCTATATTCTGTCATGCTGTGCAAATACAATTGCCGATACGTATTTTCCGCAGATTCTTTTCTTTTGTTTTGCCTAACCACAGTCAACGTCTCTTAGTGCTACCTTGGTCCTTGAACTACGACCTGCTACCGCTGATCGAGCAGCCGCCGCGAGCGGTCAGAGCCACGTTAGTCTATTTGGAGTCTTCCGAGGATCGAGAAAATCCTTAGCGTAGATTGAGCGTATCTTTGGAGCCACCCCACGTATCAAGAGACACGGTAGTGTCTCGCGTCAAGTACGCGCGAAGCGAGATGCACCGTGACTCTTTTACGCGAACGCACAAGTTGCGAGTACCCGAGATTTTGAGATCTCAATAACGAGTGAACGGATCAATTTCTAAGTAGGCTTGATCGATAGCTTGGGGTTTGATTTATAAATAAGAGTCTTTATTTTTCCTTTACGTGCCTTACGAGCGAAGATATTGCGATGCAAAATCTAAATTTGGAACATTTTTATTTTAAGAAACGTCCACGTCGGACAAAAATGATGTGTCACTTTCCCGTTTTTGACACGAGAGTGCACTCGTGCACTGTCGCAGTGCGTGACAGTTTTTTACAACCTAGAAAAGGATAAGTGTGTGATAGTCGTGACCGTTGCCGCGTCGTGACAGATAGTGAAATATATATAAGTATTGACCGTAGAGAGCTGATGCCGAGAGATCTTTAAGAAAGAAGGTGTATCTACAAAATCGTACAAACACGTACGTATATGCTGCCTTGTAAAAGTTGTCAAACTGTATGTTTACGCGAGCGTTACTTCTGTAGTAACTTACGATAATTTACTCGTTTACGCGGGATGAATTATCATAACAGAACCTCCGTTTACGCGGAGGAATTATCGTATAAGTTACTATGGAAGTAAAACGCTCGCGTAAACATAGTATATAATAACCAAGAAATTGGATAGTGTGTGACAGTACTGACAATCGTGACCGTCGCCGCGTCGTGACAGTTACGACATCAGCTCTCTGTGGTTAATACTTTATATATTTCACTTACTACGTTTACGCGAGCGTTACTTCTGTAGTAACTTACAATAATTCACTCGTTTACGCGGAGTAAATTATCGTAAGTTACTACAAAATCCCGTTTACGCGAAGGAAAATTCCGTTTACGCGAAGGAATTATCGTAAGTTTACTACAGAAGTAACGCTCGCATAAACGTAGTAAGTGAAATATATAAAGTATTAACCACAGAGAGCTGATGTCGAGGAGATCTTTAAAAGAAGGAAAGTATATCCAAAACTGCACACGTATAAGTATATGCTGTCTTGTAAAAGTTGTCAAACTATATGTTTACGCGAGTGAGTACATCTGTAGTAACTTACAGTAATTTATATTAAGATACGTCGTCGTCTTTCAGGTTACATGTCTAAATATTCCGGACATAACATCCCGCGACAAAATATCCTGGTATTATTATCCTAGCGACAAAACATCCCGCGACAATTCATCCCACGGCAAAATATCCCCTGGCAAAATATCCCATGACAAAATATCCCTTGGCAATATATCTCACGACAAAATATCCCATACCAAAAGTGTATGTGTAGAGGCAGTAGGTTCCGCCCCCCTGCGGGGGCTCCACTATTATTAAACTAGACACATAGTGTGCCCCCAAAGTACATGCGTGGGCTTTCCACGCGTGGAAAGTTGTAAACCCATATAGCACGTTGTCTGGCGTGGAAAGTATATGCGTGGAGGCAGTAGGTTCCGCCCCCTGCGGGGGGCTCCACTATTATTAAACTAGACACATAGTGTGCCCCCAAAGTACATGCGTGGGCTTTCCACGCGTGGAAAGTTGTAAACCCATATAACACGTTGTCTGGCGTGGAAAGTATATGCGTGGAGGCAGTAGGTTCCGCCCCCCTGTGGGGGGCTCCACTATTATTAAACTAGACACATGTATAATTATAAATTAAATTGCATTCCTGCATCTTAAGGATATTTTGTCATGAGATATTTTGCCAGGGAATATTTTTTCATGGGATATTTTGCCAGGGGATATTTTGCCATGGGATGTATTGTTGCGGGATGTTTTGTCGCTGGGTTAATAAGACCGGGATATTTCGTCGCGGGATGTTATGTCCGGGATATTTAGACGTGACACCGATACAAAGCTCGAAGTTGCGCAAGAGCAACATCTAGAACTTGACTATGTAGAAACATTTGCGTTAGTCGTAAGAACTGAAAGAATTGAACTATTATTTATTAGTATAAGTGCACAAAAAAGAAGAAAGGTAAAGATCTACGATATAGAGACTGAATTCTTAAATGAAATTCTTAGAAAGAAAGCTTTATAGAATTATCAAAAGAATATCTAAATAATAAGAGTCAGGTGTGCAAGTTAAAGAAAAGTATATATGGACTAAAACAAGCCGGAAAATGCTGAAACAATTTTTTGAAAAAAATACTGATTAAAAGTGGATTCCACAATCTAAAGAGAACCCATGTTTATTTTATGTAAAGAAAGGAAACGATGTTTTATTTTGTAGAATCCATGTAGATAATATCCCAACGGTATCTATAGTAATGATACAGTCGAGAGAATTTATATAAAGAAGATTAAACAACAAGTGAATATAAAGGATCTTGGACAAGCAAAAATTATTTTAGGAATGCAAGTAGAACAGAAAGAAAGAAAAATATATGTACACCAGAAAAAAAATATATTTAAAAATTACTAGAATTGTATGGAATGGAAGATTGTAGTGCAGTAGGATCACCGATTAATATGAAAAGTGGATGAATATGATGAAAGTGGAAGATATAATGCTAAAGAATATCAAGAGCTAATGGGACGACTTATATATTTGAGTTTGTGTACAAGACCGAACTTATCTTTTCGTTAAACTGTATGTCACAATTTAATAATAAACCAAAGGTAATGCGCGCATATGACAGCATTAAAACGAATTTTGCGACACTTAAAAAGAATTATAAATTATTGTCTGGAATTTAGAAAGACGAATACCTTTAACAGAATTAAATGTGAAATCGATGCGTCGTGGGATACTACAAGAGATGCCAAATCATTCACTGAATTACTGATATATCAGAATGGAAACTTAATTTATTGGAAAAGTAAGAAGCAACAAAGGGTTGCATTATCTTCAACTGATAGTGAATTAGAACCCATGCTGGAATGATTAAAAGAAATAATATGGAACAGCAGATTATTGAACGAGATTGGATTATCAAAAGGATTGAAAACAGAAATAAGATGTGACAATTTGAATGCTATCATAAAGTACAACATTTTGCATACAAAACGCTTTTTCTTAAATTTCTCTACTAGATTAGATTGATCATAATTTAATAAATCGTGATTCCGATTAAACATTAATCGATTATTTTGTTTTGATTAATTCTACACTGATTAGCGATTAATATCGTTAATCGATTAAATTAGTTAAAATTGATTAATTTCGATTATTGATTAATGGATTACTTTAGTCAACTAAAATTTTAATCGATTATTGCCCAACACTGATTCACATCCCCCCTCCCCCACCCACTCAGGCACCCACACACAACACACACACACACACAATGTGCAAAATCCGACCGAGAACCTCCACGTGGTGCACATATTGAGTAATACGCTAATGCCGGTGGTAAACGTCATTTTTCAATAATGAATTATTTTCGTTCTATTATCAATTGTTCTAATTAAGATGTTTCGTAGAACAACCACATTGTAAATTTATGAGTTAGTTTACACTTGATAAAGGATCACAAATCATGGTCGAAATATTGTGTATTTGAATATTATATTAATAAATGGTCAGTTGGGTCAAATAATTACCGTCTCTTTTGTTAATTATTACTGGCGAAAAAAAGGATTACCTCTGGTTTATAATAATTGTCGTAGACCATTTTATCTCATTAATATGCATCAAAATACGAGAAAAATTATTTCCCTGCAAGGTTAATAAGGGGGTTCCGCCTTACCCAATATATCCTATCCTTTCAAAATCCTTTGAAAAAGTTAATATATTATTAAACTTACTATAAATGAACAAAATTTGTTAAAAACACGTTATTATAACAAATTTAGTATTACACCTTACAACCAGTAAGTTGGACTGAATTTAGTTATTTTTAATAGGTTCCAATTTATCTTAAAAAAGGATTAGGATACTCCACAATACTCGCACTTCCTCTATCATATCTTTAATCTTTGACTATCTGTAAGAAAATCATAATGACCAATCGCTCTCGATTTTGTGTGCATCCAAGCATGCGTGTAAGCATACACGCATGTTAGGAATATCCTGTGGCAAAAGCAATCATGTATTTTCTAATCTATCTACATCTACTTATATATCAATATATACCTAATACATACAAAAATACACATATCATATATATTGATCATATATATCGCATTGTGTGTGTGTGTTTCGTGCATTTACATGCTTACCTGTGGAGAGAAAAGGATGCGTACATGCGGGCACGTAAATAAGTAAATGTATAGTTGTGGGTGTGTAAATACGCCTATTGATTTTAAAATACAAATATACTTGCACTCAAATCACAAGAAAGGAGGAACGATCTACGAGTGCTTTACTAAAGCTGTTAAATAAACAAGATGTGATCTATCAACAAAAAAGTTATGCTCCGTAAAAGAGAAGTGGCAGGGAAGGCAGTACATACACCCAGTGGACTATATAAATAGAATAAGAGTATATATCCGGATAAACAAAGAAATATGCAGAGCGAGAAGAAATTGTATATGCGTACTAATATTGCGCACACGTTAATGATAAAAATTAATTTAGGTTTTAATAGCCACACATCTAGTCGATAGTCTCGATACTATGGACTTGCTCGACAGCCCATTGGTGTATGTAGTGCCGCCTAAAGAAGAACATTAATGATCGTAAATACCTTCGTAGTACAAAAGCAACACTCGAATTCGCTAGGTATTTCATCAATTTTCTCGAATTTTCTGCTGTCTTTTTTCTCTTCATCCTATAAAAGGTCACACACATATTTTCTGTTTTATTTTAATGAATAAACACACTCTCCACTTCGAAAGCGATCGAAATGTTTCACAGCTTTATTGGGATCTGACATCTCAAGTAGTATTTTTTGGTTAACTTTCCGACTAAGGACTACTTTTTTACCAATCACAACGTTGTAAGCAGTCCAAGAAAGTTAAAAAATAAAACTTATAATCAAAACCAAAAGATAATATTAACGTTTATTGAACGTTGTTTTAACGTTAAAATTGCAACGTGCTTTTTTTTATCACTTTTCCAACGTCGAATTTGAAACGGTTTAAGTCCTATTATCCGACGTTAAGGTATTTAACGTTCGCCCGACGTTATGCTCTACGCTATACTTTTGGACGACTTGAATACGTAATTTCCAACGTAGAACAACGTTTTGTTATCAAACGTTGTAAAACGCTAATGTTGTCAAACGTCGCCAACTCTTTACCAGAAAAACAGTATAATAATAGGTCGAATTTAGTTAAAATAGGTATAATAATAGGTCGAATTTAGTTAAAATAGGTATAATAATAGGTATAATAGGTAATTATAATAGGTATAATAATAGGTCGAATTCAGTTAAAATACACGACGCGTTCGTAAATCTAATGTAGAATTTCCAACTTTTGGCGACCTTGTTAAGACTTTTAGTCAATACAGGTACAATTTTAACTACAACAGTGGCATATTGTTTAGTTTGCACAAGTCTAAAGAAGTTCATTATTTTAAACGAAAAGACATCTTAAGTAGAATTTATCGCACCTTTCACTTCGTGAAGTTTAATGTAGGTCTGAACGCCAACTTTGTTATTTTTATTCCTCAAATAGAAAGGCAAATAATCCGTCATTTTTCAATATATTTACCCAGGTAGCAAGCACTCGTCATTTTGACGTCAATATTTAGTCATAATTGGTCAGTAACGTCATTCGTCGATTAAGTGACGTATATTTAACGTCATGTTTTAATACGTCAAAAAGACTTTGTAAAATGACATTATATAGACGTTTAATTGACTACCCAGGTAGCAGACAGTCGTCATAATGACGTAATTTTTACGTCATTTTATGACGCATGTTACGTCATTTATTCCTAAAGTTTAACGTAAAATGACGTATTTTTTACAGTATTTTTCACAGGAATATTCCTACATTTATAATGTTTCGTAACTTTATGATTAAAGTGGTGAATTTATAGTATAAGTGGATCTAGTTGCGTGTGTATAATCATAGTTTTATGACAACTATTTCATGCAGTGTTATAACTATCAAGAAGATATCATTACAAGATTTTTGAACACTTTAAAGATGTACCGTTATATAGACAAGTACAGTTAATAAGGAAGCATCAGGGTCAGAAGATCGTCACTGTCCACTGGATCATCGAAGTCAAGCGACACGGGCGCGGTACTGTACTAGGATGGTGACCGCCTTGAGACAGCGGGCTATACACACACGATATGTAAAGAAACAGTTAAAAATGCTTTTTTTTCTTAGATATAGAAAAAGAACGTTTTTTTATAAACGTTTATCAAGTGGACATTTTAAAATTTTAATTTCATAAAAAAACATTTCTGAAAACCGGTATGTCGTACATTGGACCTATTTTTGCCGTCAATAAAACGTCAGAAAATGACGTCGTTGGGATGTGACTTAGGACCGTGAAAAATACGTCATTTTTACGTTAAACTTTAGGAATAAATGACGTAACATACGTCATAAAATGACGTAAAAATCACGTTATTATGAAGACTGTCTGCTACCTGGGTAGATTTATAATTTTTAACGCATATTTTGTTAGTAATTTAAAGCATGTAAATAATATTTGTTGTTAAAGTATTGACGGTATGTCTATTTTAAACATAATTTTGATAAAAGAAAATAAAAATTTACAGTTTAAAAATTTTAGTTATTTAATAAAATATTTAGTAAATATGGATTATTTTAGAGGAAGTTTGTCTAATTTTGATCTATAATTTCTACATTTATTAATACAGTGAATTTCGTTATAAGTTTTCATTTATTGGTTCGTGTATTTATAACAAATATAGTATCAAAGATGCATATATTTTACTTCTAAACACCCATTTTATTTGTGCCAGATTGATAAGTGCGTTGTATGATAAATTTATTGCATCAATGCCGTCACATAGTTTGAATGGAACAACGAAAACTACACCTAAAATATGAAATTATGAAAAAATAACCTCAGGTTGCAGTCTAACTCAAACCAAAGTTCAAAAGAATACTTACACCAACGTTAAAACTGGTGAAAAAAATGTGACCTCAATTTAACCATAAGTCGGATCCCGACATTGGTACAACCTAAAATTGATTTCCCAATATAGTGCAAAAATAGGTTGACGTGACGTTGCAAAAACGTTGGATACCAACGTTAAGTGTGTTTATCTCAACGTCGGGCGGACGTCAAAATGTCGCTTGGAATGGAGGCGGGACTTAACTAATATGACGCAGAATAGATAAAATGTTAACACTTTCTCATATAAAGGGTAACTTTCTTCATTTTTAATGCACTTTTCCAGGTTTTAAAACGTCAATTTTCTCTAAATTGCCAAATAAATGTTTGATATGTATGAAGCACTGTTTGACATGTATGAAACACTGTTTGGGGTTGGGAAAGCAATAAAATCAAACATTTAAATTTTTTTAGCCTTACTTTAACAACCGCGAACTAAACCATTCTGCTCGTAGATTTATAACGCGGAGAAAAAAATTCAACATTCATATTAATAAAAATGCGCCAAGCCTGTACAATGCCACGAAATCTGTTACCTTAGAATACTTTCACTTTCAACTACCAGATGTCATGGCGACCAAATGTCAGATCCCAATTTTCTTTCGTTTTTAATATTTTCTTCTTTTCTCTTTTTTTCTTTCATAGTTTTTTCGATTGAAATCAAGTGCTAGTGGGACAATTCGATCGGTTCAATAACGAGCAAAAACATCCAACTTAAGATATTCCTTTCATGACACCAAAGTCTTAAGAATTAACTGATTTTTTGGTACGAGAAAGTTAAAATGCATATCTTTACGCCAGAAAAAAAATTAAACCACATTACCGAACATATACAAAAGAATTATGACTTTGAAAATTTGATATTTATATGTGACGTTATTGAAAAAGTTTATTTTCTACATTTCAATGTAATAATTTGTTTATCAAATATCTTAAGATATTAAATATTAACTGCGCTACATATTCGCTAAACTCTATACTTTCGATAGTGTCGATAAAAATACAGAGTCACCGAATATTTAAATAACAAAATATTTATGTTAAAAGTTGACTTGAAATGTGGTTTATAGATGAATATTTTTAAAGGCGACTTTTAAGGAATTATTTGGCAACGCTGCAAGCGCTCATGTCTTTTTTTCTTTCATAGTTTTTTTGATTGAAATCAAGTGCTAGTGGGACAATTCGATCGGTTCAATAACGAGCAAAAACATCCAACTTAAGGTATTCCTTTCATGACACCAAAGTCTTAAGAATTAACTGATTTTTTGGTACAAGAAAGTTAAAATGCATATCTTTACGCCAGAAAAAAATTAAACCACATTACCGAACGCCTTAGAGGCGTTCAGGCATAATCCCACGGATGGTAGCTTCGCACCACCGGCCGCTCGACCGAGTGCGTGAACCAAATGTCCGTCACACTTCAGTTCATCACGTACGGTTTATTATGAACTATTTATTATGTTTTAAAAAAGAAAAATAATCCAAAAATATATTTCACAAATTGTCCCTTATTTTTGCCCACATTACTCCTCCCTTTATGTTTCTTATATCACTTATTATTATTATAAAATCTCTTTTAATAAAAAGAAAATGTCACAATATTCTTTAATTAATGAAATTGACACTTACATTGACACTTTTGTTATCAACTTCACATTTTACAATCGGCGCCCTGAAAAGCGTAGCGTTGCCATATTGTTCTGACAGTAAAATTTACCGAAAAATGAAAAATTTCTAAATACACGTAATATTTTCACTTTTTTCTTATAATTAAACATAATAATCAATTATAACTTGATTTTATATAAGTTTAATGCAATATACAAGAGTTTGCTGAGGCCCTGCTTAAGCGCCTACAAAATACGCTCCTCCGTGAAAAGAATACCAAGAGGATCTTGCAGCCGTATGATTTACCGACATTATTGTTTTTCGATGGATCTTTTAATTGGCTTTACAGAATTGCAAGTTTTTGGTCTAGATTAATTAAAGTGCGCACAAAAATCTAGGGTAAAAAACGCGATTTTATATCAAAAACACCAAAAAATTAAAAATATTACTTATTTGGGCACATACGCAGCTGTCACCTGACGACAATATTTGCTTAAAACAAAAATTCTGCAGTTTATACATACATAATTTTTATCATCTGCCCTTGTATTGGGAAAACATGTAGGAATAATATCGTGCAAGTAGAAGTAAGATTCAATGCGTACAAAAAAAGATCCATCAAAAAATTATTTTAGTGATGCAAATACGGATGCAAATGACAAAAAGAGCAGCAACAGTAGTTGCCGGATCTTGCGAGAGATGGCGAGCAATCGAGAAAAGGACAGATGTCATTTCGTTAGACAAAGACAGATATAGGGAAAACAAAATTAGAAAGGTTGACATTATCGACATCGAGGAAGTTCGCCAGTCACTGCAGGATCCCCTCATAAAAACGAGGCAAAGTATGATCACGTGGAGCCAGAAAAAAATTAAGATCCTCATATTATGAAACTGACATGAGAATAAAATCTGTTAACGATGATGAAACGAGAGATCAGATATTCTTCTCTGTGAGTTTCTGTGTGTACTGAATAATCTGTTTAAATAATATGTTTTTTACCTCTTTATTAGTTCTTTTGAATGCGTTTCAGAAAAATATACTACCTTGGATAATTTGATCAAAGAACAAAATATAATTACAAACAATTACAAACAAAAAAATATATAAATATTTTGATATTTGTTATGCAATCAAATAACAATTACTACAGTATTTTAATGTTTTGAAATTATTTTATAAGATAATAAATAAATACATAAAATTCGCTGAAACTGCATAAGGACGATCTCTTTTTTAAATTAGTTTATATATTTAAAAATAAGGTAATTATTTATAATAGGGCCTTTTTCGAATTTTGATATTTTACCCTACCTATTTTTTAATCTATTTTTTTTAAGTATTGTTTAATTTTCCACGCAACCGTTTAATTTTTTTTGGTATTTATGCATAAAAGGGACACCCTCTCCGATTTGGTTTGTTTTTAAATATGTTGTTGGGGGAGTCTTCCCGAATCATTATATATATAGATATATACGCGTGTGCGTGCGCGTGCGTGCGTGTGTGTGCGTCCGTGCGTGCGCGCGCGTCCGTGCGTGCGTCCGTGCGTGCGTGCGTGCGTGCGTGCGTGCGTGCGTGTGTGTGTGTGTGTGTGTGTGTGTGTGTGTGTGTGTGTGTGTGTTCGTGTGTGCGTGTGCGTGTGCGTGTTTCGGCATGTCGGAAAAAATAGGTAAAAAATAGATTTAAAAAATTGGTTGGGCTCCCCCGATTGATTATCACTATCGGAGTCACAACAAAGGTTTTTACCAAGAGAGCCGGAAGAAAATATCAAAATTCGAAAAAGGCCCTATTGTAAATAATTACCAAAAATAATACTTTTTTGTTCACAAATCAGGGGATATGATCATTATCATTTTTGTTTTAAGTTATTTCTTATTAAAGTCACTTTAAATTATTTATAGTGTTTATACAATCCCATCTTTCCAGTAAAAATTTGTTCATAAATAATCATATAACTTTATAAAATTATATAGAAATTATATATAATTTTATATAATATTGGCTGTACTCCTATGTATAATTGTATATAGCAAATAAGTATTTTCTTTTATCTATATATATAAGTCACGTCCGTATGTCTGTCTGTCTGTATGTATGTACGCGAACTACTCATTCGTTAGTGGACCAAATTTTTACCAAAAGTATATGAAATAGGGGTAGAATTTCCTGGGGATGAAAATGTCGTGCTTAATTTTTCGTTATCGATCTTTTTGGAAACCGGTTCTGAAATTTTTTCAAATTTTACGAGAATTTTTCGGGTATTAATTTACCGAATCTTAAGGAATTGTATATGAAACAGGGGTAGAATTTTCCGGGGAGTATCATAATGTGCATAGTTTTTTTGCTACCGATTTTCTGGAAACCGGTTTTTCAATTTTTTCGATTTTTCCGGAAATAATTGACCGAATTTCAAAGAATTGTATATGAAACTCTCTCTCTCTCTCTTTCTCTCTCTCTCTCTCTCTCTCTCGCTCTCTCTCGCTCTCTCTCGCTCTCGCTCTCGCTCTGCAGAAATTTTAAAGAATTATTGATTAATTAACCAAATTTTTTTAAAAATGTCCGTGGTTGCTCTAACTTTTTTAGGAAATTTTGAGATTGCTCGCTCGCATCTTTGTACAGCGACCGTTCAAGAAAAGCAACTCGAAAAAGAGATTGAATTTTGAATGTGAGAAGCCGATTAGCTTAAAACTTGGTGACATTCATGAGTATATGTTCGGCTCGAACTTCTGAACCAAGTTTCAAGCTAATCGGCTTCTCACATTCAAAATTCAATCTCTTTTTCGAGTTGTTTTTCTTGAACGGTCGCTGCCCTAGATATAGAGGTCGATGTTGAATCTTAATAATGCGAAAATATACGACGATGCGCCGCGTAGCGGGCGTGAGTCGAATTCTCTCGCAGCGCGAGCCCGCGTTGCCGCTCGCGCCGCACAATCGTGGACGACGGAAGACGCGCGGTGCGGAATTCATCTCTCTCTCTTTCTCTCTCTCTCTCTCTCTCTCTTTCTCTCTGTTTTTTTTCTCTCATCAAATATTTTTAATTAAATAGGGGAATAGGATTGTTCCCAATGAGATCTGAGAATCAATTTTCACATAATAAATGTGACAAAAAAGCTTATACATATGTCAATGTAAACGCAAGATAAAAGACTTGAAAACTTTTGCAAATGATAATATTAGAATATGTGCATAAAGATAATGCACGTTATTTTTTTACTTTTATAACTGTATATCGATAAAGCTATGTTTAATACTCAATATTAACCTATTTCAAGCTAAAATGATAATTGCTTTAAGAAGAATAAATCTCCTTTCAGGAAGCAGCCATAATTGAGTCGACTGTAAAATACAGTTCTATATGGAGGAATGTAACTCAGGTTAAACTAAAGCAAAATATGAGAACTGGGGAAGAAAAAGAATTTGCAAATTGGCTAATGCAACTCGGAGATGGTAAATTATCAAATACGGATGGACTACATCTCGATACAATTGAAATTCCCCAGAATTTTATATCAAAAGAATCTCTTATTGCTGAAATTTTTGGTGATAGAATCACAGATTAAAGAAAATCCAGATCGAACTATTCTTTGTCCTAAGAATGAGGATACATTCAAAATTAATGATGAAATTCTTTGTCTAATGGAAGGAGAAGAAAAAAAGTATCTCTCAATTGACTCTATTGTAAGTGATGATCCACAAGAGCAATTGAATTTTTCAACTGAGTTTTTAAACTCTCTGACACCTTCTGGAATGCCAGTTCATCGACTTAAAATAAAAGTCAGTGCTATAATAATCCTATTAAGAAATTTAAATACTAAAAAAGGACTCTGTAATGGCACAAGATTTATTGTTACTAATTTGAAAAATAATCTAATTTATGCAGAGGTTCTAACTGGTCCTGCTCGAGGACAGATTGTCTTTATTCCAAAGATGGATTTAATTACAAGTGATTTGGAACTGCCATTTAAGTTTAAACGAAGACAGTTTCCTATTCGAGTGTCATTTGCTATGACAATCAATAAATCACAAGGACAAAGTTTAGAAAAAGTTGGGATTTATTTGCCACATCCTGTATTTGCTCATGGTCAACTTTATGTGGCATTTTCTAGAGCAACCAGAAAGGAAAGTGTAAAAATTAAGATTGACGAATTAAGCAATCAAGACATCTAATAGAAGGAAGCAAGATTTCCTCGTTAACCCGAACACCCGGTTAAAACGAACTCAAATCCCGGTCCCTTTGAGTTCGTGTTAAAGAGGGTTTACTACATATAAATTTAAATATAAATTATAATAACTCATATATAATCATGTCAAATTGTATACATGAAACATTAAAGGAGGGGTGTCAATAAGGCCGTTTTTTGGACCACGTCAGAATCGCTCCAAACTGTGGTATTTTCTTTCTACCGATGTAGCTCACAACCTCCTAGAACCGTTTGCTGTCCGAGCAATTAGAGGCTGAGAACGGGCAACTTGAAATCTCAAAAATCAATGGAGTTTTTCACATGGTAGTAGTGCCGGTCTCATTTCAGCATGTCATTGTTGGGAGAAAAGGAGGGTGGGAGGTAGAAGGGGAGGAAAGGAGAAAGAGAGAGGGAAGAGGGATGAGGGGGGAGAGAGAGAGGAAGAGAGGGAGACAGAGAGAGGGAGGGATCGCTCTAAACTGTGGTATTTTCTTCCTACCGATGTAGCTCACAACCTCCTACAACCGTTTGCTGTCCGAGCAATTAGAGGCTGAGAACGGGCAACTTGAAATATCAAAAATCAATAGAGTTTTTTATATGGTGGTAGTGCCGGTCTCATTTCAGCATGTCATTATTGGGAGAAAGGGAGGGAGGGAGGGTGGAAGGTAGAAAGGGGAAGAAAGAAGGCTGAAAGGTAGAGGGAAAAGAGAAAGGTGGGAGGTAGAGGGGGGAGGGAGGGAGGAAGGTAGAGAAGAGAAAGAGAGAGAAAGAGAAATAGAAGACGAAAGAGAGGAGGGAGAGGGAGAGAGAAAGAGAAAGATAGGGAAAAGGAGGAAAGAGAAAGAGGGGAGGCAAAGGATGGCAGAGGGAGGGAGAGGAAAGCAGACCTGGTCCCTTCCGTCTGATTTTCGTCATTCTCTCTCTTTCTCGCTCTCCCTCTCTTTTCTCTCCCTCTCCCCCTTTGCCCCCCTTTATCCCTCTCTCTCTCTCTTTTTTCCCTTTCCTTCTCTCCCTCTTTTTTTTTCCTCTACCCCCTCTGCTTCCCTCGCCCTCTCTCTGCCACCCTCTGGCTCCCTTCCCCTCTCTCTCCCTCCCACCTTTTCTTTTTCTCTCTATTTCCCCCTCTCTCTCCCTCTCTCTCATTCGTTTGTATTTAGTTTCCCCTTTAAAGGGATCCTGTAGCGAAGGCCGAAGAGAGAGAAAGAGAAAAAGAAAGGGAGGGAGGGAGAGAAAGGGAGAGAGAGGCAGAGGGTGGCAGAGAGGGTGAGAGAAACAGAGGAGGGGCAGAAAAAAGAAAAGGGAGGGAGAGAGGAAAAGAAGAAAAAAAAGAAAGAAAAAGGGAGAGAAAGAGAAAGAGATAGAGAAGGGCAGAGGCGGAGAGGGAGAGAGAAGAGGGAGAGGGAGAGCGAGAAAGAGAGAGAATGACTGAAACCAGACGGGAGGGACCAGGTCTGCCTCCCTCTCTCTTTCTACCCTCCCATTTCTTATCTCTCTCTTCCTCTCTCTCTCTCTTTTTCTTTCTCTCCTCTACCTCCCTTTCTCCCTCTCTACCACCCACCCTCCTTTCCACCCCCCTCTACCTACCACCTACCACCCTTCCTCCCTCCCTCCTTTCCTCCCAACAATGACATGCTGAAATAAGACCGGCACTACTACCATGTAAAAAACTATTGATTTTTGAGATTTCAAGTTGCCCATTCTCAGCCTCTAATTGCTCGGACGGAAAACGGTTCTAGGAGGTTGTGAGCTACATCGGTAGGAAGAAAATACCACAGTTTGAAGCGATCCTTCCCTCTCTCTCCTTCCCTCCTTTTTTCTCTCTCTTCTCCCTCTCTTCCTCTCCCCTTCCCCTCTCTTCCTCCCTCCTTTACCTTCCACCCTCCCTCCCTCCTTCCCTCTCAACAATGACATGCTGAAATGAGACCGGCACTACTACCATGTAAAAAACCATTGATTTTTGAGATTTTAAGTTGCCCATTCTCAGCCTCTAATTACTCGGACGGTAAACGGTTCTAGGAGGTTGTGAGCTACATCGGTAAGAAGAAAATACCACGGTTTGGAGCGATCCCTCCCTCTCTTTTCCTCTCTCCCTTCCTCTTTTTCCCTTCTCTCCCCCTCACCCCTCCCACCGCCTTCCTTCCTCTCCCTCTAGCCTCCCACCCTCCCTCCCTCTCTCCCAACAATGATATGCTGAAATGAGACCGGCACTACCACCATGTGAAAAACTCCATTGATTTTTGAGATTTCAAGTTGCCCGTTTTCAGCCTCTAATTGCTCGGACAGCAAACGGTTCTAGGAGGTTGTGAGCTACATCGGTAGAAAGAAAATACCACAGTTTGGAGCGATTCTGACGTGGTCCAAAAAACGGCCTTATTGACACCCCTCCTTTAATGTTTCATGTATACAATTTGACATGATTATATATGAGTTATTATAATTTATATTTAAATTTATATGTATTAAACCCTCTTTAACACGAACTCAAAGGGACCGGGATTTGAGTTCGTTTTAACCGGGTGTTCGGGTTAACGAGGAAATCTTGCTCCTGATTAACACAAATTCGTTTGTGTTAATGAGGTCAACTAAAAAAAATTTGTTTATTATACACCGTAGACTGAAGTATCGGTGCTCCATCTTATAGTTGTTATTGCGATAAATATTACCACAGCCCCAGTGGTCGAATTGGCACGACACCCGCACGGTATACGGGAGGTTCCAGGTTCAAACCCTGGCTGGGGTAATATTTTTTCGCAATAAAAATTTAAACTATTTAATTTAGAAATTACATCAACTGACCAAAATCTATGGTCAAAATTAATAATGTTTCGATGATGATCTGAAAATGTGCTGTGTGAATCCGACAAATCAAGTTGGCTCACAGTTTTTCAATGTTCATATCGGTAAAGATATATATTGCCAGTTACGGTCGATTTAAATTACTTTAAATGTTATTCTATTCACTGGCAAAATAAATTTATTATTCTGTTTAAAAAAAATTTAGTAGATAGTATTGGATATGATATATTCTTTATTATTTATACAGCAACTTAAATAAAATATAACTTGTATAACCAAAAATATAATTAAATTAAGGTAGCTCGAGCGTTGTCGTGAGTCAAAATAGAGCACTCGAAAAAATTTTATTAATGTATTAAAAAATGTATATTTGGTATCACCTTGTTCCGTGCAACTTCTAGTCTCCAAAAATGTATAATAATTCTGATTATTTTGACATTGGCGCCGACAGTGAGGTTAGGTGCGGTCCGCGCTGTTGCCAGCTGACTGACTGCGTTCGGAAACGTCACCCGAGCGCACACGAGCCCACTCCCCTCTTCTTCTATCTCAGCAAGTTAGAAGGAGAAGGAAGCACACCTGAGTGACGCTTCCAATGACGCAGTCTAGCCAGAGCTTCTCTGTTAGCCACATTTTGTTTGCTTTAATATTGAATATATTTTTATTGCAATAGTAAACTAACGTTTTTTTTTAATCATTCGTAATAGTTTAATTGATAAGATGTTTTGTTTTCCAAACTTCAATTTTTTTTTAAATACTTGTAAAATCTTGTAAATTACGATTGTGCACGTCGTTCACATATAAAACTAATGTAAAGATAACCAACTTTGAACGCTTATATTTCTGTAATTACGTGGTAAAAAATCGTCAATTAATTCCTGATCACGTATAATGCCCTATAGAATAACATAGTTTAATGCCAATCAAAAATCTTTGTTTTCGCTAATGCTTGAGCTATCTTAATAGTATTTATTCAATTACATAACACAAATTGATTAACTTTATATTTAATTAAAGCAAATATTTATTTGTTTAAGATAAGTAAATATAAAATTAAGACAATAACATTTTTCAACTGTTTTATGTTATTAAAGAAGTTGGAGCAGTTTGATCAATTCTAGATTTTCGTTTTGTAAAAAATATATATGATAGTATAGGATCTGCCGCATGTGTGAGAATTATTTCAGATTTATTGACCATCTAGAAGCTGACAATGAGATATTAATTTCCAAAAATGCGTCATTTTACATGGGGTTATATGGAGAAAGCGTTGACGGCGATGATTGATCCCAATTTTCTTTAATATCTAGTAAAGATAAACGCTCAAAAAACGTGCCTACGCGTACAATAAATTAATGCGAACATTTAGAACGCAAGAAAACACGTATTCACCACCTAATAACAAATATATTACAAGTTAAAGCGATCGAAATTAGACTGAAACAGCAGTTAATAGTTCGCGAGTATGCAGATGTGGCAACGCAGCGTCGCCCGCGTTTTGGCTGTACCCGAATCCTGTCGGTATGTGCACTTTTTTGTGGTTCTCTTCCGTGCTATGTCCACGATTTTTTGATTCTCTTTGGAAATAAAACCAAAAAATCATGAATCTAACGGAAGAGAACCAAAAAATTGTGAACATAACATGAAAGAGAACCCTAAAATCGTTGACATTACCACAAAATAGTAGACATAGCACGGAAGAGAACCACAAAAACGTGCACATACCTACAGGATTCGGTTACAATCAAAACGTGGGCACCTAACCTTATCCAGAATGACAGAAAATTCACCGGCATGTTTACGTTTGGCAACTGCTGCTACGTGGCTCAACACAGAGGCGAGCACTGCAACCAACCTCATAAAAATGTAACGTTGCCAAGTTTCAATCGTATTTAATATAATCGACGGAAAGTTATTAAAAAATTGATAGCTTATATAATTGTCAAGGGAGCTACCAGTAATAATTATTATTTTATTCTATCAACGGCAAAACATATATTTATGCCATTTTTATATTAAAATAATTAGCAATACCACAAGTTTTCAAGTTGGCATTGGCAAAAAAGTGTTTCGTTTTTAGCTAATTAAAATATAAAGATGCATATATGATACTTTTACTATAGGTTTTATGCAATAGCAGCGTATGGAGAATAAAATAATACCTAATACAGATTTTTTAATGACCTAATAAAAAACTTTTTTTTAAACCGTCAATTGACTCAACTGGATCGCTTCAACCTCCTTAAGAGAAAGATTTTAATTAATAAATCAAAATCATTGATACAAACTTGGAATCTCCACAACCAACCACTTAAACAACTAAAATTTTTGACACCTAAATTATTTGCTATAGATATCGCTTTTTCCTGAATTAGCGGTCCACTTATTAGAATATTTGAAACTCGCATATGATTAACCAATTTAATAATTCAGTTTTGACATCTTCATGTTGTGCTCTGCGAATGCGTTTAACTTTCGGAGTAACGGTTTCTGATGCAATTGTCTCATATATTAATTCCTTATTTTTTATTATTGTTGAGAGCGTTAATATAGGAATATTAAAATATTTAGCGATCTCAGTTTTTTATTTTAATCCACGATCAACTTCTTGTAATATTTCAACTTTTCTTTTCAAATTAATACACGTTTGCTTTTGTTTGCTCATCGTGGAAAACTAACAAGGCGCTTTTATTTTGATAAATGTGTGTAAAAAATCATAATATACATGTACATCACAATATAACATTGTTTACATATTCGTGATTCGCGAAGGGGATGCTGTAGTAGCAGTAATTACCGACATTTTTTTAAACACGCTAAACTTTGAATTGGTTTTACGGAATAAAAAATACTTTTTTTACAGAATTAAAGTACGCCCAAAAACGGAGTGCGTTGCAGTCGATTTTACATCAAAAACGAAAAAAAAGAAAAATTGTAGTTTTGTTATCGATTTCTGCGGTCGACTCGTGACATTTGCTGCACATAAAAATTTAGACTTTGTACGTATAAAATAAGCATACAGCGCACTCGGGATTACAAAAGAAAATAATGTTGTGCTTTCAAAAATGAGCCTAGAAGTTTTACTATAAGAGAAAAATTTGTCTGAAAATATCATATGTATGTATGCGTGCGGAGTAGTATTGTATGTAGCGAGAAATGGCGCAGCAGTTGAACAAGGACAGATGTCATTTCGTTAGACAAAGACAGATATAGAGAAAACAAAATTAGAAATGTTGACATTATCGACATCGAGAAAGTTCGGCCGTCACTCCAGCATCCCCTTAAGTAGTTCGAAGTTTGTGTTAAATCCGGGGGATAGGTCTACCTTTTTCAAAAAAGGTAAAAAAAGTGCCAAGTACACGCATTCAAAAATCTAACCTAAGTGGTAGCTTTATATCTTTTTCACAAAATTATATTACCTAACTTAACTCAAGTGACATGTATTTAAAAAAAAAAGTGAAATCTTTAAATTAAGGTGGCTCTATAGTAAACTAAAAGACTAGCCACATAAATAAAACTTTGGGAGTTTGTTCTTTAACATATTGTTGCACTCGCGCTGAGTTCGCAGCTTCGCCCGGTATTTTCCGCCGCGGAGCGTCTTTAGCAACGGGCGTTGCTATGCGTTGTTGATACAGCCGGGCTTTCAGATTTTCTCCGGACTGAAACTCGAACGAACGTTTCGGTTCTCGTTCTATGATTGTAACATTCGCAATAAACTATCCTTTCGTTCCTAAAACCTGTGTTCCCTTATTCCGCGGTACGCGAGTTAACGCGCGACCGAGTGCGGCGAAAGTCGCCGGAGTGCAACATTTTGGGGGCTCGTCCGGGATAGAATGACGACCACTCACACCCCGCCGAAGACCCGTTCGCAGGCCGCGGCGTCGAGGACAACGGAGTCGGACACTGCAGAGACGACGGCGGAAGTCGTCACAATACAGGCCGTGATTCGCCAGATCCGCGACATGCGCGAGGAACAGGCGCAGAGAGAGAAAGAATACGCCGAGACGTTCCGTCGGCAGGAGGAAGAGATCCGTCTTCTCCGAGGGATAGACTCCGCACAAACACAGCTAAGTCTCTCCAATAATAGACCGTCCGGGGATACGGGGACGCGTTTCGCGCTGTCGGGGGCGAGTGATGTGCGCGCGGACCCCACGGCTTATGCCGCGAATTCGGGAGTGTGCGACGCGCGAGAAAATACGGGAGCGCGGGCCGCGTTTGCGGGTGTAAATGACGTGCGCGCGGAGCTCGGATTTAAGCTCAAGCCCGACGTTTATGACGGATCGGTCCCGTTGCGGGAATTCTTCTCTCAATTCGAGATTATCGCTCGCGCAAATCAGTGGAGCGACGCGTCGAGGACCATCGCATTGGCTTCCTGTTTGAGGGGAAAAGCGCGTTCGATTCTGGACTCTGTCGAAAACGTAGAAAATCTCGAATACGCCGAGTTAAAATCGAAACTTGAATTGCGTTTCGGGGAAGGGCACCTTTCCCAAAATTATTACTCCCTCTTCACGAATCGGAGACAAAAATTCGGGGAGGACTTTGCGTCTCTCGGCTCCGAATTGGAAAGGCTTGCCCGGTTGGCTTATCCCGAGTGCCCGTACGCTGTTCGGGACAAGATTGCGTGCTCGCAGTTTATCTCTGCCATAACGGACGGTTTCGTGAAGAGGACCCTTCAGTTGGAGGGAGTTACCTCTTTGAAATTAGCGGTAGAGAGAGCGAAGGCCGTTAAGGCCATACAGGGAGAAAGTTTTGGGGGATTTGGGAGAGAAAGGGAAATTTTTGGTAAACCTTTCGAAAAAGGGGAAAAGAAAACTTTGCCTCAAAATGAGGGCGGCGAAAAATCCGAGAAAAAGGGGGGAGGTAGCGTCCGCAAAGATTTTCCGCGCAATTTTCGAAATCGCGTTTCCGCAAAGGAATGCTGGCTTTGTGGAAAGGTTGGACATTTCCGAGCCGAATGTCCCGCGAACACGGAAAAGGGAAACGCGGAATAGTTACTCTTAGCGGGGGAAGAGTGACCCTCGCAGATAAAACCCCGGAAATTTTAATTCGTTCGATTAGTAATAAGAGTGATTACGATAATTTTTGTTACCAAGGGAAATTAGATGGGAAGGATTGTTTTTTTAAAATTGATACGGGTTCCGATGTTTCCATTTTGAGTAGGAAGTTTCTCGGAGAGGTTAGAGGGAAAATTCGAGTCGAGAATTGTTCTCTTCGTTATCCCACGGGGGAGAGAGTCCCTGTGGAATTTAAAATGGAGGTTGAAGTTCGGTTAGAAAATTTTTCTGTGAATAAGATTTTAATGTACGTGGCGGAAATTGATGATCAGTGTTTGCTGGGGAGAGATTTCTTAAAACTCATTAATTTAGAAGGTATTTTTGATTCGTTTTTTGGAAAGAAGGAGTCAGAAATCGGAAGGGTTTGAGTTGCTCTCGGGTGGCGTATTCTTCTGAAGTAGTTCCACCTTTCTTGAAAGGGCTATTTGAAAAAGATTCTGAAAATTTGGACGCAGGACAGAAGGAGGTTTTTGCTGGATTTTTGAATGAATTTCAGGATGTCTTTTCTGAAGACGTCGTTGCGGGAAATTGTGAAGTCGTTAATCATGAAATTAATTTGAAAAATCCTACTCCAATTAAGCAAACTCCCCGACGTGTTCCTTTTCGAATGCGAGAGGAAGTCGACGGAATTATTGAAGAAATGAAGAAACAGGGCGTTATTGAGGAGTCGCGTAGCCCTTGGGTTTCTCCGGTCGTTCTTGTCAAAAAGAAAGATGGTTCAATCCGTTTCTGTATTGACTTTCGGAAAGTTAACGAGGTGACTGAAAAGGATTCTTTTCCTTTGTCCAGGATTGATGACATCCTGGACCAATTATCGGGCAATAGTTGGTTCTCTACTTTGGATTTGAAAAGCGGATACTGGCAAATTAAGATCCGCCCGGAAGATCGCGAGAAGACGGCCTTTTCTATCGGGAACGGGTTATGGCAGTTTGTCGTAATGCCATTTGGTCTCTGTAACGCCCCTGCCACTTTTGAACGATTGATGAAAAAATTTCTTCGGAAACTTTTATCAAAGATTTGTTTATCTTATTTAGACGATGTTATCATTTTTGGAAAGAGTTTTGAGGAAATGTTAAAGAATTTAAAAGAAGTATTCTCTCGTTTACGTTTAGCTAACTTAAAAATCAATCCTAAAAAATGTGTACTTTTTGAAAGAAAGGTTAAATACTTAGGACATGTGATTTCTACAGAGGGCATTGCTACAGACCCTGATAAGATTTCCGCTGTAAAAGAATGGCCGGTTCCTCATTCCAAAGGCAATTACGTAGTTTTCTCGGTTTCTGCTCTTATTATCGGAAATTTATTAAAGGTTCCTCTTCTTTAGCAAAGCCCCTCTTTACGCTTACCGGAAATCAAGTGAAATTTGTTTGGGGGGAGGAGTGTCAGAACTCTTTTGAGAATTTAAAGCGGGTGTTGACATCCTCTCCCGTACTTTCTTTCCCGAGGGGGGAAGGAGAGTTTGTGTTAGACACTGACGCTTCTAACATCGGGGTTGGTGCGGTGTTATCCCAGAGGCAAGAAGGGTTAGAAAAGGTTATCGCGTATTTCAGCCGTGTGTTGAGTAAAACGGAAAGAAATTATTGTGTTACTCGTCGTGAGTTGTTAGCGATAGTCGACTCGGTTAAATCTTTTCGACATTACCTTTTGGGGCGTAAATTTGTCATCCGTTTGGGCCACGCTTCCCTTAAATGGCTTATGTCCTTCAAGGACTTAGAGGGACAATTAGCTCGCTGGTTGGAGAGACTCCAACAATATAATTTTGAGATAATTTATCGTAAAGGTCTTTCGCATGGAAACGCCGATGGATTATCCAGGCGTCAGTGCGAGATTGACGGCTGTGCGTTTTGTGCTAGAGTAGAGGAGAGGAACCCAGTTGATTCGGAGAAAACGGTCGCGCGAATAATCTTGCTGGGAGAAACTTTGGATGAATGGAAAAAAGACCAGCTAGAGGATCAAAATATCGCGGCTGTCTACCGAGGCAAAGAAACGGGGGTACGGCCGTCACGATCTGAGATTTCGACAGGAGACATTTCCGCTCAAATTTACCTTTCCTATTGGGACGCTATCGTCTTGAGGAATGAAGTTCTTTATAAGATATGGGAGGCTCCTAGTCTTAAGTCCAGGATTCATCAACTCATTGTTCCACAAAAACGAATTAAACAGATTTTAGAGGAAGCACACGATTCTTTTTCGGGGGGACATTTTGGAGTTAACAAGACCCTTGAAAAAATTCGTAAGCGATTTTATTGGGCCACTTGTAAAAGAGATGTAGAAGATTGGTGTAGATCTTGTGAGATCTGCGTTTCGAAAAGGCGACCGTCGGGAAAAGGAAAGTCCCCGTTGCAAATCTATAATGTCGGGTTCCCTTTTGAAAGGGTCCAGATGGACATACTCGGTCCTCTTCCATTGACCAAGTCTGGAAATAAGTATCTGTTGGTCATTGTGGATTGTTTTACTAAGTGGATTGAGGCTTTTCCCTTGAGAAATATGAGAGCAAGGATAATAGCTGAGACTTTTGTTAATCAGTTTATTTCTAGATATGGAGTCCCCTCGGAAGTTCATACGGATCAGGGGAGGAATTTTGAATCGAGACTTTTTACAGAAGTGATAAGACTTCTCGGAATTAAAAAAACTAGGACTACCCCGTTGCATCCGCAGTCTGATGGGCAGGTGGAGAGACAACACCAAACGATTACCAATTACTTAGCCAAATTTATCTCCAAAGATCAAAGAGATTGGGACAAGTGGATTCCCTTATTCCTTTTGGCTTATAGATCTTCAAAACATGAGACCACGGGCGTGACTCCTGCGGAGATGTATTGTGCCCGGAATCTTAAGTTGCCCTTAGATTTATTACAAGGCAGTCCTCCGGGACTTCGGGAGGAGAGCCCTATGTCAGAGGGCGATTTTATCAAAAGACTGAGGGAAAAATTGGAGGGGATTCATTCGGTAGTCAGAGATAGGTTAGAAATTAGATCTTCTAGGGTAAAAAACTGGTATGATCGTGGAGCCAGGAAGGACCTTTTTCGAGAAAATCAGAAAGTTTGGTTTTATAATCCTCGAAGAAAAAAGGGGAAGGCCCCGAAATTACAAAGTAGTTGGGAAGGCCCTTTTCTAATTGTAAGAAAATTAAGTGATGTAGTATTTTGTATTCGAAAATCCCCCAGGCATAGAAAGAAGGTAGTACATGCGGATAGGTTAGCCCCTTTTTATGAGAGAACAGTGGGAAGTAGTTAAAAAAATCGGAACCCGATTTATCGTTAAAAAGTTTTTCTTTGAAGTTGATATATGTTACTGCGTGTATTGTTTTTTTTGTGTTTAAGGGAGAATCTTCGTTTCTTCATTGGAAGATCTTGAAGGACACGGAGTGGACTCTTCATTATTATCTTGGGACCACGGTTTAAAGAAGACTGCCTCTCCCTCGGTTTTTGCAATTGAGGTTTTTCCGAGGGACTTGGGCGAATGCCGAGGCAGGGACTAGGGGAGTCCTGATTCGAATTGTTATTTTGGTCAGAGAAGATGGGTCCTCAAAAAGTTATTTCCTCCCCCCTTGTCCGAAGACTTTCGTGAGACGACGTCTGCGGCGGAAAAAGAATGTGGTGAGGAGAACTGCGTCAAGGAGAAATTTTAATGGAGTTCCAGTAAAGCCGAGAAGGAAGAGAGCCTTCTGTAACGGCGAGGAACGGAAGAAGGACGGAAAGTTCTTGTTGGCAGGTTGGGCCCAATGAAGGCGAAGCCCGACATCTTGAAGCAACAGCTCGGGATAGGGCGAGGAACGCTTCAGAGCCCTGGAGCCTGCAAAGAAAGTGGAACCTCCTGGAGACTGCCCTTCCGGATTGTCGGGACGACAATCTGAAGAACGGGGGGGGCAGTGTTGCACTCGCGCTGAGTCCGCAGCTTCGCCCGGTATTTTCCGCCGCGGAGCGTCTTTAGCAACGGGCGTTGCTATGCGTTGTTGATACAGCCCGGCTTTCAGATTTCCTCCGGACTGAAACTCGAGCGAACGTTTCGGTTCTCGTTCTATGATTGTAACATTCGCAATAAACTATCCTTTTGTTCCTAAAACCTGTGTTCCCTTATTCCGCGGTACGCGAGTTAACGCGCGACCGAGTGCGGGAGTGCCTAGGGAGCGTGCGAAAGTCGCCGGAGTGCAACAATATAATAAACCATCTCTCAAAATTTGAGACTCTGTTGCCATGTAAATTATTGCAAACGAGCAATATAAAAAATCACTTTTTAACATAGCTCTTATGGGAGGTTATTGAATTTTTACCGGAAATGATATGATATCTTTTAAGAAAAACTAGAGATGTTAATAAAAAACTGATCACTAAAAGGTGAAATCACAAGCTTTCCAGTGGTATATGAAAGGTTGTGTGTTGCCATGGATTTTTAAGAAATATTTGATCGAGGAAGTGATGATGCATGTGCGTGTCACGGAAGTAACATGTCACGGACACGCTAAGAGGTTAGATACGCCAGCGGGGAGACGGCGAGTCGGCTGCTAGGATCAAGACAACATTAATCAATCGACCTTTTATAATTATTATATAAACTACTTATAAAAATCAATGGAAACATCATCAATATTAATAATTTTTATTTAGATAAGATGTTTAGGAAAAATCATAATGTATTTTATCAAGTTTTATGTGAGTTGTATTATTGACTAACGATGTCACTATAGAGCCACCTTAAATTGTGCCAATTGTAAAGAGAATATGTATATTGCTTTGAAAGATAATTGTTATGTAACTACTTTAAAGAAATAAAACCCAAGTGGTATCTTCGTATTTCTATTCAAGGGTCTTCTTCTTCTAAACCCAAGTGATAATAGCTTCTTAATTCTCTTTAACAAATTTTTAATATTACAAAAAATTATTTTAATTAGAAAGAATTAAAGAAGTAACAGTACAAAATAAAGATATTTAATTAAAACAAAATATATGTATAAATTTTTCTTGTAAAAAAACTTGGCGCTGCTAGACTTTGAAATTTAAACATTAAAATTTAAACATTAGTACTAAGATTGTTGATTGAATAAAAAACAATAAACATAATTTAGGGAAGAATGCGACAGGAGTAAAAAAGCAGCGCCAAGTTTTTTTACAAGAAAAATTTATTTATTTTGTTTTAATTAAATATCTTTATTTTGTACTGTTACTTCTTTAATTCTTTGTAATTAAAATGATTTTTTGTAATATTAAAAATTTGTTAAAGAGAATTAAGAAGCTATTATCACTTGGGTTTAGAAGAAAAAAACCCTTGAATAGAAATACGAAGATACCACTTGGGTTTTATTTCTTTAAAGTAGTTACATAACAATTATCTTTCAAAGCAATATACATATTCTCTTTACAATTGGCACAATTTAATTTAAAGATTTCACTTTTTTTTTAAATACATGTTACTTGAAATTAAGTCGTTTTATTTCGACCCAACTGGCTAATTGATACAAGATTGCACGACGTTTCGACCGAGTTCCGGTCCTTATCAAGTGCTATTAATTCATATTACACCGATCCGCATAACGAAATTAATTGCCTCGCTGACGTGGTGTCCTGACAACGTCAAGACAAGCGCAAACTAAACAAAAGAGAGAAATACATTTAACAATAGAAAACCTCTACAAAATCCGTATGTCACGCCAGTCAGAAACAATAAAATCAATTAAAACTGTAAAATTAGTCAAAAGCTTACAATTCCTATGCGTTCCAAAACAAACGGTGAAATCAAAACGTCACTAGCCATATCGAGGCACAACGTCCGTACAGTAAGACGGTCAAAATCGAAATAAATAATTTAGCTTCCAGATAGTGCGCTCCATAGTTTTCGGTGTCCAGGTGTAATAATACGTTGAATTCGATGTCTAGGTGTTCCACGTTGCTGATGACGAGGTCCACATAGTGCGCTCCGTAGTTTTCGGTGTTTACGTGTATTAATACCTCGAATTCGATATTTACGTGACCTACATTAAGAAAATTTTCGATTTTGACCGTCTTACTGTACGGACGTTGTGCCTCGATATGGCTAGTGACGTTTTGATTTCACCGTTTGTTTTGGAACGCATAGGAATTGTAAGCTTTTGACTAATTTTACAGTTTTAATTGATTTTATTGTTTCTGACTGGCGTGACATACGGATTTTGTAGAGGTTTTCTATTGTTAAATGTATTTCTCTCTTTTGTTTAGTTTGCGCTTGTCTTGACGTTGTCAGGACACCACGTCAGCGAGGCAATTAATTTCGTTATGCGGATCGGTGTAATATGAATTAATAGCACTTGATAAGGACCGGAACTCGGTCGAAACGTCGTGCAATCTTGTATCAATTGGCCAGTTGGGTCGAAATAAAACGACTTAATTTGAAATATTTGCTGGCGACGGAAATTGTTTTGTTTACATGTCACTTGAGTTGAGTTAGGTAATATAATTTTGTGAAAAAGATATAAAGCTACCACTTAGGTTAGATTTTTGAATGCGTGTACTTGGCACTTTTTTTTACCTTTTTTGAAAAAGGTAATTTTGTACTGATATCACCTATTTTGTAGTGTTAACCTTTGTTGTGCACACCTCTTCAAAATTACGTATTGTGCACAGGGGGTCTATTAGACCCCAGTCACTTAATTGTTTTTATTATAGACGTACAATTTGTTATTTTGACTCAAACAAAATTGCTGGCTATTGTTCAAAGCTTCCAAAATAAGGTCAAATAGGTTTCATTAATATTTTGCAACATAAAAAAATTATAAATGATATATTAACTAAAGAAACCAAAAAATAGACTTTTTATTAAAAAATGCATAAAAAATTCAATTTTTAATATTTTTTAATAATTTTTGCAGGATCACTTTCTTGAAATACTACACTTTCAAGAAAAAATATTAGTTTATAGCGGAGTTGAAAAAAGTATATTTATATTGCTATGAAGTCACGCGTTTTTCAACTTCTCACCACTGCCAAAAGCAGACTAAAGCCGGGCGGGCAAAACTATGTATAGGATCTTGAAGTGTTACTCCTAGACTACAGGTAGATAACAGCACAGGTCCCGATCCGCATTGTACGTATTAAAAAAACGCGTTTGAAAATACGCTGGGGTCTAGAAGACCCAGTGTGCACAACAAAGGTTAAGCAAGAATCGGCAAAACATTTTTATTTTTTATTTTTTAATTATTCACAAAATTAGCAATAACAACAAATACATAAAAATTAATAATATTTAAGTAAAAGTAACTCACAAAAATTGAAGGAACACTAAATTTATCTTTAAAAATAGGCAAAATTCGAGCAGCTACTTTGTTAAAAATGAATAAAATTTAAATTTTAAGCTTAAAGCGGAGAGCACACACTTCTGCATAACGCATAATGCGTAAGCATAAGAAAACTGATTGGTCTATTTCCTTATGCACATGTGTATGGACCAATCAATTTTCTTATGCTTACGCATTATGCATTGTGCAGAAATGTGTGCTCACCGCTTAAAACCTCTACTTTCAAAAGGTTACTATTATTCGTCCAATTTTTATTATGTCTAGACATAATTTTAATTCAGCGAATTTTTATTATGTCATGACATAATTTTAATTCTGCCGCTAAAAAATTTTTAAGTCGATTCTTATGAATCAAGCTTGAATTCGATGTCTAGGTGTCCCAGGTTGCCGATAACAAGGTCCACATAGTGCGCTCCATAGTTTTCGGTGTCCAGGTGTATTAATACCTTGAATTTGATGTCCACGTGTTCCAGGTTGCCGATGACGGGTTCCAGATAGTGCGCTCCATAGTTTTCGGTGTCCAGGTGTAATAATACGTTGAATTCGATGTCTAGGTGTTCCACGTTGCTGATGACGAGGTCCACATAGTGCGCTCCGTAGTTTTCGGTGTTTACGTGTATTAATACCTCGAATTCGATATTTACGTGACCTACATTCAGATTTAAAGTTATTAATACACCTAGACACCAAAAACTACGAAGCGCACTATGTGAACCTTGTCATCGGCAACCTGGGACACGTAGACATCGAATTCAAAGTATTATTACATCTAGACACCGAAAACTACGGAGCGCACTATCTGGATCCCGTCATCGAAAACCTGGGACACGTGGACATCGAATTCAAGGTATTAATACACGTAGACACCGAAAACTACGGAGCGCACTATGTGGACCTCGTCATCGGCAACCTGGGACACCTAGACATCGAATTCAACGTACGATTACACCTGGACACCGAAAACTATGAAGCGCACTATCTGGATCCCGTCATCGGAAACCTGGGACACGTGGACATCGAATTCAAGGTATTAATACACGTAGACACCGAAAACTACGGAGCGCACTATGTGGACCTCGTTATCGGCAACCTGGGACACCTAGACATCGAATTTAACGTACGATTACACCTAGACACCGAAAACTATGAAGCGCACTATCTGGATCCCGTCATCGGCAACCTGGGACACGTGGACGTCGAATTCAAGGTATTAATACACGTAGACACCGAAAACTATGAAGTGCACTATCTGTACCTCGTCATCGGCAACCTGGGATACCTAAACATCGAATTCAAGCTTGATTCATAAGAATCAATATATATTATATATATATCTACTTAATTTAGCTAAATAGAAATCTTCCTCCTGACCGATAAGTCTATCGACCTTTAATAATTTACCTACTAGATCGTTCGAAATACGCGCGCGATATCGAAACTGGCGATACCTGCGCCGCCAGCGTCGAAAAAGTGAAAGTTACATTTCCTCCCCCTTTTATATATATATATATATATATATATATATATATATATATATATGTCATAAGACGTCGGCGTTAGGAGGAAGTATCTTAAAATAAAAAATGTTCACATTTGGACTTTGCGTCGCAATATCTCCGCTCGTAGGGCACGTAGCGGAAAATTATATAGGAGATACTCCCCTTATTTTGACCCCAACTATCGATCAAGCCTACTTAGAACTTGATCCGTTCACTCGTTATCGAGATCTCAACATCTCGGGTACTCGCAACCCGTCGCGTCGCGTAAAAGAGTCACGGTCGGTCTCGCTTCGCGTGTACTTGGCACGAGACACTACCGTGTCTCTTGATAAGAACCTGTACAACTTTGCCGGGATCCAAATTTTAGTTCGGGTTAACCGAGCTAGTGTTCGTGTTAACCGGGTTCGTGTTAACGAGGGTTTACTGTAATTATACTTATATAAAAAGCATTTATCCTTATAGATTATAATAAATTCAAAAATTCAATCTAAGTGGTAGTAGTTTATAATTTCTTTTTAAGAATATAAAAACATAATTATTATATCACAAAATTGCATTACCTAACTCAACCAATATAAGGGATATGTATTTTAAAAAATATATGAAATCTTTAAATTGCGAAAATTGCGCTGATTTTTTACTCTCATCGTATTCTTCCCAAATTAAGTTTATTGCTTTTTTATTCAATCAAAAATGTTAGTACTTTATTAAATTTTAAAGTCTAGCAACGTTAAGTTATTTTACAAAAAAAATTTATTTATTTTATTTTAATTAAATATTTTTATTTTGTACTGTTACCTCTTTAATTCTTTGTAATTAAAATAATTCTTTGTAATATTATAATTTTATTAAGAAGAATTAAAGTTATTACCATTTAGTTGGAATAGAAAGATCCTTGAATAAAAATACAAAGATATATGGGTACCACTTAGGTTCTATTTTTTTAAAGTAGTTGTACAACAATTATTTTTCAAAGCAATATATATTTTCTTTGTAATTAACATTCAAAAATTTTATATATCTATATTTTTTAATACATACTACTTGGGTTGAGTTAGGTAACGCAATTTTGTGATATAATTTTCTTAAAAAAAAGTAAAGCTACTATTTAGGTTAGATTTTTGGATTTACGACATTCATTGCGTGTGTACTTGGCACCTTTTTTTGAAAAAGGTAATTTTGTACTAATATCATACATATTGTAGTGATAAGCAGGGATCGGTAAAAAAATTTCCATTTTTAATTTTTTTAATTATTCACAAAATTAGCAATAACAACAAATTAAATTTTCATTAAATTAGCAAATTAGTAATTAGTCACAAAAATGACTAATTATGTAAAAAATTAATCCTCTTCTAAAAAGGGCATGTCGTAGGTATTGTTGTCACTTTTCCGCGATGCCGATTGGTTTTCTTGCTGCGCTTACTTCATTTGCAGCTGTCATTGCATATTTTGACAGTTGTGTGTATCAAGGGTTAATAGTGTAATAGTAATAGCATAATGTTAAAGTTAAATAGCGCGCGCGAAGCGCGCGTCTGTAGTGTCTAGTATTAAAAAAAATGAATTATCTATAACTTAAAAAATTGGTAATTTATTGTTAGAGAAAAATCAAGAGACACGGTGGTGTCTCGCGCCAAGTACACGCGAAGCGAGACCGCACCGTGACTCTTTTACGCGAACGCACGAGTTGCGAGTATCCGAGATATTGAGATCTCATATAATGAGTGAACGGATCAAGTTTTAAGTAGGCTTGATCGATAGTTTGGGTCGATTTGGGGGGGAGTTTCTCTTATAATATTCCGCTACGTCCCTACGAGCGGAGATATTGCGACGCAACCCTTATGAAAAAAAATTATTGAGAGCCAATAGTAACTACTGGATTTTTAATAGTAACTATTAGATTTAAGTAGTACGTTAATAGTAACTTTTAACAGTTTACTACTGACGAAGAGTACACTTTTAGTGGCATTGCTATACGACGAATAGTATACTACTGATCCAATAGTTTCATAAACTGTAACTATAGTCCAGTCAAACTAGATCAAAATATAGCGAATAGAAAAAATACATTGTTTCTTCATAGTTTTTAAGTGTGCAAGTAGAAACCTACACATTGCTTTTATGATGAATGACGAATTCTCCGAAATTTCAAACGTCTGTAACTCCAGAACTAATTAACCAAATCTTAATTAATTATATATGAAATAGGGGTAGAAAAAACTGAAAAATATAGTAAAATTAGAAATAAAACGGTATCTCAAATATTGAGAAGGCTATAGCGTAAAACACACTTTTCTAAAAAAAAAAATTCCCCTAAAATCTATACCGGTTGACCGATCTTAATAAAATTTGAGGAGGACATACTTTCTATGATACTCTATCGATTAAAAAAAATGCATCCCGGTATCTAAAAAATTGTAGAAATAGATGCGTGTACAAAAAATCCGTACACACACACATACATACATACTTCCGGACATTTTTTACTAATATGATTTCTCGACATTTTGGAACATTCGAAATCTATTTCCTTTAAAATCTCGAAAAATTTTTTTTTTACCATCACAAAGCTTCCTCTATGAGAAAGCAATAATTGAAAAAAAGCTATAAATTGGTGGAGACCTTTATCTTAGCATACTATTGAACATACTGAAAATCCGGACTTCTATCTGCAGGGCTCGATCCGCCATCTTGAAAAAAAGGTGTTCCAATTCAGTTTTTCCTCATATCTCGGTAATCGTTGATCCTATCGTAATAAAGGTTATTATAAAAAATGAAGCTTATATTAAATTCTCTATAAAATAGGTTCAATACATTTTTTTCATACCTTAATAGTTTTTCTGTAATACACTGTTGAATATATGGATATTTGTATTTTGTCTCACGCTGTCATAAAAATCAGACTCTTGGTGTAGAATTTGTAAGAAAAAATATAAATAGACAAAAAATATCAATGTGTGCATGATATTTTTCGTACATATGAAAATTTAGCCACTCCTACTATTTAAAATTGTTGTACACGGCTAGCACTGGGGGTAGCGTCGTCTAACAAGATTCTTCTGAGCCGTTTCCTGAGGTTGTGAATCTGCAGGGCTATGATCATCATCTCGATCTTCAACATCGATTACGAAGAAATCGTTCTCGTCAAGCTTCTAATGCTTGACAGCTGAAACTTCCAATAATTGTACCTCATTATATGATGCGCTGAAGCCCAAGCTAGATAGTAACGTCACTAGATTTTTAGAGTCATATTTCCGGTACGAAAAAGCAGCAACCTTAATTAAAAGTGTTGACAAGAAAGATCTTAGCCTGGTCGCCAACATAATAGCGTGCGCTATTGAAATGCATTTTTGTTCGAGCTGCTGCGATGGGCATTTTCTCTCAACTATAACGTTTTCCAGAAAAATATTGAGGGATTTCGGTATGTAGTCTTTTACATCTGTCAAAAAATCATCACTTGAAGGATATGCAGACGTGTCGTTGATTTGTGAGCTAATTATATTTTCCCGAATTATGGCTGCAGCTGTAGTGAATACTCGAAGGCGTTCATCAATTTTCTTCCGTTCTTAAGAAAACTAAAAGAAAAATACGCTGACGAGATTGTTATAGCGACAAATAAGAAGATTACTATGTTTCCAAAAAAAGGATATACAATTTTGTCGAGTTATTGGTATGAACGAAAGAAAGTCGATGGATGGGAAGAACTTTCGAGTAGTCACTGCAGCTACAGCCATAATTCGGGAAGATATTCGCTCACAAATCAACGACACGTCTGCATATCCTTCAAGCAATGATTTTTTGACAGATGTAAAAGACTACATACCGAAATCCCTCAATATTTTTCTGGAAAACGTTATAGCTAAAGAAAGGAAATCCCCATTGCAGCAGCTCAAACAAAAATGTATTTTAATAGCGCACGTTATTAAGTTGGCGACTAAGCCAAGATCTTTCTTGCCAAGACTTTTAAGCAGCGTTGCTGCTTTTTTATACTGAAAATTTGGCTCTAAAAATCTAGTGACGTTACTATCTAGCTTGGGCTTTAACGTATCATATAATGAGGTACAATTATTGGAAGCTTCAGCTGTCAAGCATTGGAAGCTTGACGAGAACGATTTCTTCGTAATCGATGTTGAAGATCGAGATGATGATCATAGCCCTGCAGATTCACAACCTCAGGAAACGGCTCAGAAGAATCTTGTTAGACGACGCTACCCCCAGTACTAGCCGTGTACAACAATTTTAAATGGACAGAGTGGCTAAATTTTTATATGTACGAGAAATATTATGCACACATTGATATTTTTGTCTATTTATATTTTTTCTTACAAATTCTACACCGAGAGTTTTATTTTTATGACAGCGTGAGACAAAATACAAATATCCATATATTCAACAGTGTATTACAGAAAAACTATTAAAGGTATGAAAAAAATGTATGGAACCTTTTTTATAGAGAATTTAATAAGCTTCATTTTTTATAATAACCTTCATTACGATAGGATCAACGATTACCGAGATATGAGAGAAAAACTGAATTGGAACACCTTTTTTTCAAGATAACGGATCGAGCCCTGCAGATAGAGGTCCGGACTTTCAGTATATTCAATAGTATGCTAAGATAAAGGTCTCCACCAATTTATAGCTTTTTTCCAATTATTTTTTCTATTTTTGCTAATTTGACTGGACTACTATTGATGGACTTATTACTGACAAATAATATACTATTTATTGATCCAATAGTTTCATAAAATGTGACTACTGGTGGTGTTACTATTGACGAATAATATACTATTGGCCGAATAGTTTCATAAACTCTGACTATACTGATGGGGTTACTACTTATAAATGGTACCTATTCACAATTATTTATTTGTAAAAAACATTGTTGTAACAATGTATTATTGCTGAATAATTCTGAACTCAATGGCAACCGTTCGTCGACAGTCTGGCAAATAGTTATTATTGGGGTTATACTTCAAGCCCATAATTGTTCAATAGTAACTATTCACATCTGAATAGTAACTGCAGTCAATAGTTTTGCGAATACCCGAGTAGAAATTAACCTAGTCGATCTGATCCAAGACCTAGTAGCTAAATATTATTGATTAAATTAAGTTTTCTAACTCGTCACTGATTTATTGTGAATAGTTGCTAGCTATAATAATTCATATGTAATTGGTCATAACATATATAGACAAAAAAAATATATTTATCAATCATAGCAGTGGTGCAGTACGTAAGATGAGCGACTCATAAGCCAGGGGTCTCAGGTTCAAATCCCATCAAGGGCGCCGCACTAAAGTATAAACAAATTTTTCAGGTATAATTTAAATTGTATTGTGATTCTAATGCAGCGTCTACAATGGCAGTAAGTTATAAGGTCGTAAGCAAATCGACTAATTACAGTTAAGTTTTCTTATTAAAGCTTAACTATAATTGGTTGATTTCCTTACGACCTTACAACTTACTGCCATTGTAGACGCTGCATTAGATGTTCAGTAATAGAAAAAGTATTTTAAGAACAATAAAAAAAGTATCTAATAAATAAAAATTTTACTTTTTTATTTAGTGGCTGTCTATAGTTACTATTGAATCTCAATAGTATTTTTCCATAAAAAACTATTCGTCAATAGTTTTCGTGAATAGTTACTATTGGAATAAAATACTTAATCCCAAATAGTTTCTCAATAGTCCGCCAAAAAACTACTGGAAATTTGCCAATAGTTTTCCTGAATAGTTACTATTGGATCTCAATAGTTTTTTTTCATAAAAAAAAATCCAAATGTGAAAATTTATTTTTAAGATACTACTACTACTTTTTCTACGTCGACCGTCTCTCATGCCATGCCATCATTTCATTGGCTGGAGTCGCGTCCCTTTCACTTTTTCGACACCAGGGCGCGTGTGTGTGCTGCGCGAGTGCAGATCAGTGCAGATAGTGCGTTTAGCGCGCTGTCACGCCTGTCACAGTCAGTTCAGTTATCACTGTTATCAGCTAACTTATCTCGATCGAGAGACACAATAGTACGCGCGGAGCGAGACCGACCGTGACTCTTTACGCGACGCGACGATTAATTCAAGGTAATTGTTTTATTATGTAATTATCTCCTATAATTATCTTATTCTATATATTACTGTTACTTATTTTACTGTTTATACTACGTTTACGTGAGTGTTTACATACAGGTTAACTTATATTTTATTTTATATATTGACGGCAGGGAGCTGATACTGAGATCAAGGAGCCTGTTCACACGAGGCGTTTCTGCCGCGCGTTAATGTTTGCACGAGGTAAGGTAAGGTGCGACAACGCGCGCATACGCGCGTACGCGAAACGGCAGTAACACACCGTAATCGTGCCGGCAATATACAGAATTTGAATTGCTTCGTGCTTATCTGGAGATTTCGTATCCCTACATCGTGTTACCACCGCTGCGGGAAAAGAAGGTTCTCTACGCTTGGCAGAAAGTGACAACTGACACGTTCAATCCCGACTTCGTTGATCGCAAAAGAGCTGGACTTGAGGTACGTTTCCGATTTGCAATTATAACAGTATCATGCGATGAATGTTGTACCCAATTATTATAATCTCAAATGAAGTTGTGCACGTTGCTAGTATTCTGATTATACAATACATTTTTACTTTGTAGAGGTATATATATATATATATATATATATATATATATATATATGTATATATATATATTGACAGCAGAGAGCTGATACCGAGGAAATTAAGGAGCCTGTTCGCAGGAGGTGTTTCTGCCGCGCGTACATAATATGTTGCACAGCTGATATATTATATATTGACGGCAGGGAGCTGATGCCGAGGAGATCAATCCCGTTTACACGCGAAGGAATTATCGTAAGTTATTATTATCGGTTTAACTTATTTTTTTTATTCTTTTCCAGTTTTAAGAGTTAGAAAAAAATAAAAATGCTTTCTTTTTATTTTATATATATACATTTTACATGTCCTCTTTCTTTCTTTTATTCACTTATACTATCTGTTGTACTTCGAAATCACTTATTTCTCTTATCTTTCTTTTTTTTACGTCTTCCTTTCCTTTGATGTTACTTAAAATTTGTAACTTTTCCATTTTTACTGTTAGTAGAAAAAACATTAAACATTTAATTAAATTTTATAACTTATTTTTTAAGAGAGTTAACTAATCATTATTTGTATTACTTAGGCGGAGTTGTTGGATGCAATGAGCTCTCAATCGCAGTCGGATACTGAAGAGACTGAAAATACAGGATCTAATTTTACCTACCGGATTGTGGAGGCAATAGAGATTGTGAAGCATTAATTTGACAGTAAGGAAAACGAACAGACTGCAGAGGATATATTCAGTAATGATATATTATGATACCTCGCGCCAACCCAGTCAGTACGAAAGAAAGGCGGAAGAGTAAGGAGAAGAGCAGAAGGGAGATAGAAGAGGAGGAGAAAGAAAAGATGCAGTACGTATTTGACGTCTTACAAGTTTATGTGCACGTATAACAAGTTTATTGTTTGACTATTGAGAATATATTTTTGAGAACTTTTCTTTTACAGAGTACTACTGAAGATCAATTGGACAGATACGAGATGTACAGACGATCTGCATTTCCAAAAGCAGCTATAAAGAGGGTACGCACCTTATATTTAGTCGTTATTTACAAAAGAAATAGCCGTTCCATTAAAGAAGTATTATACTAAATATGTTTCACAGATTATGCAAACCAAAACAGGCTATTCAGTGTCTCAGAACGTTGTCATAGCTATGTCGTGAATTGCTAAGGTATTTGTTGGCGAGATTGTTGAAGAAGGTACGAGCTCTTTCTTATAAGTACGGTTAGAATATTGGAATTTTATTCTAGATTATATTGTGCTTGTTGTATAGCTTTAGATGTTATGGAGGCCCAGAATGAAACTGGTCCATTACAACCAAGGCACTTGAGAGAAGCTGTCCGCAGATTAAGACTGCAGGGTCAAATACCGAATGGTCAAGCGCACAAAGCTTTTTTCAGGCTATGATTAGTATTTGCGATATTTGCGACATATTAATACAATGCTTCTCTTATGGAAGCCTACCGATATTAGATTTTATGAACGTAATCTAAATATAAATTATGTAATTCGCTTAATGATCAAAACTGGGCTTTTTACGTATTAAATTACTATGGCTATTCAGCTTTTACATTCAAAGCGTTATCGACAGATAGTTAAAATTTATAAATATGTGGTAAATGTTTTACTAGCAATCGTTTTATATTTTTCATCTTTATCGTAAATTAAGTCGAACATAGTCACGTATTTTTATATTGTAAGCAAATTTTATTAATACATAATAATTATCAATTTAAAACAGTTATTATTAACAATTATTATTAAAGCACATAGAGCAGGCAAATAGCAAAATATTTTATTATAAACTCAGTACACACACATGCAATCATATTTAACATACTCATATTCATTTTTTGGAAGTTTCATGAATACAATAATATTTCTTATGTGATAAGAAAGTTTGATGATAACTTTTAGTTATCTATATGTAATTTCTTACAGCTTACAATTAGTTATATTTTTATACACAGTCAAGATCTTTATGATGTATATAATCTTTATAGCATTTTTAAATAAAAACTAATGTAACGTTTTATATTTTGTTGCTATTGGACTTTTTTATCGTTAAATTATTATTAATAGATATATGATTCTATGTAAATCTATAAAAGTTTAATTATCAAAATATGTAATAATTTTCTAAATATGTATTATTCTGTAGGAACATAATTATATATAAAAATATTGGTTTCTTTTAAAAAATAGTGATAAATTGTAGTATAATTACAAAACTTTGACAAATTAAATGTTGAGATGATTGGAGGAGGATCGTGATAAAATGCGCAGTAATAGTGTAAATACACGCTTCAGTCGTTTATTATAGTTTGGCCGTACAGAAGAATGCACGTGTTGCACGTTGAGCAGAGTAGCAGCAGTGAGTATAAAAATAATAAGATGGGCGGCGCGGGCGGTTCGCCAAATAGGAAGCTCGCGCCAGGGTGGTATCGCATGTACTGCCGGAAGTGCGTGTCGCTACAGGAAAGTAGAGTCGAAGACTCTCCAACATTAAAGATATTTTAATATAAAAGAAAAAGAAAAAGACAGTGTAATACAGTAATATAGCAAACTACAGAACAAACTAAGAGCTGTTTTATTATATTGTTACAATCTATATTTTTTATCCTGTTTGCAGGAATATTTATTTAATGTTTCTGATTTTTATATTTAACTATGAAAACAAGATGATAATATATTCTCTGATCAATAAAAAAAAAATTTAAATATTCTCTCTCTTGCGTTTGTTCCAGATACCGTGTTTATACAATTTAATATTGTATTATTTTGTATATTGTGATTTTACCGTATTGTGAATTTAGACACAGAGTATGGAGTTTTTTATCGATATTTATACATAACCGCCACGATATGAGAATCTGAAATATAATATGCAAGTATTACTTAAACTAATTTTGACGTATAATATTTACTTCGGATGCGTTATTTATGAAGTATTAAATTTTCCGAGACTGCATCGTCAGGGCATTTGCGATTTATGTGCCAAATTATGAGCACAATATAGTTATATTAATTACCGATCCGTATAATAAATCTGGCAAAAGGTAAAGTTGCCACGTTTATTCAAAGAGTATTATTCTGTATGTTGTTTACATACAAATGTTTTGCGATATACAAATACTTTATCGTAATACAAATTACCTCGAAAAAAACAAAGTGGTAGTATTATACCTTCAAATAGCTTTACCCTGTACATACTGTTTATAAAATGCGTAATATTACAAAAAGGCGTGATATTCGTACAAAATTACCTTTAAAAAAAAAGGTAAAAAAGGGCGCCAAGTACACGCATAGTAGTGTATATGGGGCATTCCACGCTAATTCGCAAGGGGTCAAACTTCGACCTTTTTATTTTTCATGGCCGCTCGTTTTTTAACAGGTCTTTATGAGTATTAAACCCCTGTTAAATCGTTTCTATAATAAATGTAGCGTTTCCGAAATAGAGCCTGCGCAAAATGAGGACTGCAAAATTTTCAATAAATTTTTTTGCTTATTAGACAACATCTAAGAAAAAAATTCATTGAACATAAAATACGTTATTTAGATCATAGTTTTAAAAAAAAATTATTCCAATTTTTTATAATAATGATTTTAAACTAATAAAGTAAAAAAACACAAAAATTTGAATATCTCGAAAACCCCATTTTTTATTTTTTTGAAATTTATAGGGAATATTCTAGGGAGTATTAAAAGAATTTTAAGACTAGTTGGAAATTGCGCAGAATTTTTGAGAATTTTTTATAAATTTTTTTGTGAGGCAGTAGTAATATTTGACTCACAAAAGTGTAGTTAAAAACGCGTTTCAGACAATTCTGGATTGATTTAGATATACTTTTTTACTAAAGCATGATGAAGATCTCGGCATAGCACACGACAATTGCGATGAATAGTGTGGGAAAGGCGAAAAAAAATAGATTTATGAGGAAGTTTAATTCAATAAGTACATTTGTTTAAGAACATATTATTTATAATTTTATTATTTTGTGCTCAGTATAATCATTCGAAAATGAATAATATTTAACAATTAATTTATAATTTTTGGTATGACTTGGTATGACGCAGTGGACACGTTGAGTCTGAGATATTCTTTTTGTTTAATCGTACCGACCTGTCAAAAATTCGGCGGCGATTTTAAGTATTGGGACAAAAAAAATTATGAAATCGCCGCCGAATTTTTGACAGGTCGGTACGATCAAACAAAAAAAATAGCTCAGACTCAACGTGTCCACTGCGTCATACCAAGTCATACCAAAAATTATAAATTAATTGTTAAATATTACTCATTTTCGAATGATTATACTGAGCACAAAATAATAAAATTATAAATAATATGTTCTTAAACAAATGTACTTATTGAATTAAACTTCCTCATAAATCTATTTTTTTCGCCTTTCCCACACTATTCATCGCAATTGTCGTGTGCTATGCCGAGATCTTCATCATGCTTTAGTAAAAAAGTATATCTAAATTAATCCAAAAGTGTCTAAAACGCGTTTTTAACTACACTTTTGTGAGTCAAATATTACTACTGCCTCACAACAAAATTTATAAAAAATTCTCAAAAATTCTGCGCAACTTCCAACTAATCATAAAATTCTTCTAATACTCCCTAGAATATTCCCTATAAGTTTCAAAAAAAT
>JASTWP010000699.1:35000-60000 GCA_030770255.1 Temnothorax ravouxi | reverse complement strand
TAGAGACTTATCTACGCGAAACGAGGTCTACCCCACCCCACCCCCTCCTGCTTACAGAACGAAACGAGGTCTATTATTGTACGGTTGGGGTTTTCAACTTTCCACGCAAACCGAGGTCCATTCCCACCCACCCCCGCCTACATGTGTACTGTCTACACACACATATTAGGTTTCAACTTTCTGGATCTTCTTTTGTCAATATTTATCCAACATTATGATTGTTTAAAGATTGAACAGTTAAATTTTATTGACACGCAAGTACAAAGTTTTTTGTGCTATTTCTCATACTTTAAAACCTTTGAAAATATCCATTATAACAATTAAAGTACATTTTATTGTAAAAGACTGTAAAATATGAGAAAAAAGTCTTCAAAAAATAGGTGTATATAGCCACTCAATCAACTTCTTAAATAATTTTAGTAGTTTTCTTATTAAAGAAGAATCTGTAATTAATAGTTAATTTATTGATTTACTAATCGATAATATATCGTCTTTCACATGCAACATAGTGATTTCGATCATCTATCAATCATGTGGTTCGCACTTAATGATATGTATATAGATGACGCAAAAAAAGAGACCGTACAGCTGCCGATTATAGCAACTTTATATTTATGTGATTATTACAAGCAAGTATTAATGTGAGACAATATTTATGTACAGGCAGTGTTTTGAGGATACTATTCTATTCTTGATTAATGCAATCATTAATGAGGTCTTACGTCAAACATATACTTATCATAAAATATATAATTTATTGTGATAGTTCATTGAATTGTACTACGAAATGTGTTATCTTTTAATGTTATAAAAGCCGGCATTTGCTATAACAACACTTAATTAATCGAGTAATCAATTAAAAAACTAAGAAAACATATTAAACAGTACATACTAAGTATTAAATAGAGTTAATCTTATTGACAACTAATATAGAGCGTTGCAATTTTTTTATTATCAAGGAAATTGCACATTTCGCATTATTAAATATCTAGATTTAAGAGCCCTGGATACCCATGTCAGCCATTTTGAATCAGACGGTGAAATATGGACAATTCTTACGGAAGATTTCAAATAAGAAGGAGCCACCGTACGATTGAATATAAACGCTCAAATGAAAGATGAAAGCATATTGTATGTTTACCTGCTCATTAATTTGCTGGTCCTAATATAGAAAGTGTAAGTAACAGTGCAATGAAAAATTGACAGTTGATGCTGTCGGCGTAGCACTGTTCTGGAAAACGGTTTATGGCGCTTCATTGGATTATTATTTGAGGCAATGGACATTGACATAACTAACAAACTGAAGCTCAATAATACACAATTTTTAGTACGAGTAATGAGTTATTTTACCAATAAGATCTTCCACATTTTTTGACGTGTTTTCCGCCGCGAGCCACTCGAGAGAGTCCAGAGTCGACTGGTGGGGCACACGCACACAAGAGAAAAGATGTATCTGAGTGCACAGGTACGTGCTTTCTCTTGTGTGCGTTTCCCCCACCAGCTGACTCTTGAGTGACTCGCGGCTTAAGGGGATGCTGGAGTGAAGGCCGAACTTTATTCGAACATTATTCTTTTTTGCAATTCCGAGGGCGCTGTATGCTTATTTTATACGTACAAAGTCTAAATTTTTATGTGCAGCAAATGTTGTTACGTCATACATATAATTTTTTTTTGTTTTTGATGTAAAATAAACGCTAGCGCTTTCCGTTTTTATGCGTACTTTAATTCTGTAAAAAGGTATTTTTAATTCCGTAAAGCCAATTCAAAGTTAAGTGTCAACAAAAAAATGTCGGTAATTGCTACTACTCCAGCATCCCCTTAAATCTACTAGTTCTGTATCAAACTACCTCCAATAGGTGTCATGCCACTCGACCGCTGTATTTTCCGTGACTATCCAGAGGCCTTAAAGAAAAAGTTAATTTTCAAGCAAGTGCGTAGATGTATGTACAAAGAATATGGATTTAGTGCTTTGTTTTGTAACGGCCTGACTTTATCGAACGCGGGCTAGCCGGCTGGATCGGGAGTTCGATGACAGGCCCAGAGACAATAATCAATTTATAGCACACGGATTAATTCCTTTATTTAGCTCGAGGCTCGGGATTATACATAGATCGTAATTCCACGCGGCAGGTTACAATTGGTAGTGCATCTGCACTCGGGTGGTAGCACGAACGTGGGCTTTACAGAGAAAATGACGCAACGCGGTATATTTACAAGCGGCAGTGCATGTGCACTCGGGGTTTTAACGGACGCGGGGTTTCAGAGGAAATAACGCAACGCGGTATTTCTACAAGCGGTAGTGCATGTGCACTCGGGGTTTTTAACGGACGCGGGGTTTACAGAGGAAATAACGCAACGCGGTATTTCTACAAGCGGTAGTGCATGTGCACTCGGGGTTTTAACGGACGTGGGGTTTACAGAGAAAATAACGCAACGTAAAATTACAGTCGGTAGGGCGGATGCCCTCGGGAAATGCAACGGACGCGGGTGGTCTAAAAGACAACGCAACGCGGGATTTTGCAAGCGGGGACGCGACCTAACGGGGGTTAAGACCGTGGGCACGGGGAAACGCGATAGGTGCAACGGAGGATTGCGGAGTCCCGGGGCTACGGTTGTGAGAACCCTCGCTACGAGGACGAGCACGCTCGACCTCGCGGTGCCGTAGCCGTCGGGAGTACGGTGGAGTTCGGAGACACTCTGAGAACCCTCAGTAGAGACCCACACTCTGGACCTCGTTTTACGTGTCGCCCTAGGATAGGGAAGGTAGGCTTCGCCAGGAGTAGCGGAATGCTGTGGCGTAGGCGAAGTGTCGTCTCGTCGAGCGCGCCGGCTTATATATCGCTCGGCGCGGCAGGCTCGGCCGGCGGGAGGCCGATCGTCAGGCGAGTTGCGCGGTGGTGGGAGCGGCGCGATCCTGTGCGCTCGCTTCGGCGGGGATCGGCCCCCGTCGGCGCTCGTTAGCGTCATGCGGGAAGGCCCCGGTGCGGCGGATTTCCCGCGCACACGGTGCGTTTTGATAGTTTAAAAAATGGGCGCACCGCGCTCTGTCCTCGCCCGACGGATGATCGGTCGGGCGGTATCCGGCGGGTGGTAGCCGGGAACGATGCCTTGTTTTTAGGGGCGCATCGTTACACCACCCCCCTCCTTATGTGCCCGAACTTAGGGGCATAGTGTCCCGCTGGTTGGAGGTGCCGGTCGGCCGGGTGGTCCCTTTAGGCCGGTGGTTTCCGGGACTTGTCCTTGATCCACCGGACGGAGCCGTCCCCATTGAAGCGTATGTGCCAACGCCGGTTCCCGATCGTATGTTTATATTGTCGGGCGACGTGGCACGCAAAATGGGGAACCTCTATTATAACTCCGAGCTCGACCTGGACTGGAATCGGCGGCGCCGGCAGTGGCCCCATCACTCTCGCGGGTTGGAGTGTCGGCCGTGGTCGTCGGTGGGCCTCTAAAAGCGGTCGTGGGCGCCTTGGCGGCGGCGGTGGCGGGGCCATGAGCCAGGCCTGCTTTGCTCGATTTACCGCATCGGACCTCTGGATGACCGTGCCTACTCGCGGCACGGTCTTCGGCGGGATCGGTCTGGTCGGCGGTGAGGGTGGTGGTGCCGCGTCGGGCTCGCCCCGATAGAGGGTGGCCCACCCTTGCCCGATCCCAGGATTGGCCGGATCGTACTCCTCGTCGTCCTCGCCGAGGATCTTCGTTATCTCTGCTAAGATATCTCGCTCTTGCGGCGTTGTTTCGTCCGTCATGACTGCGGTCGTTCTGACGATCGGCTTGCTCCTGCCTCGGTGCGCCGGGTATATTGGTGCTTGTTTTTGTTTTTCGGGAGTTCGGAATACTGTTTGGGTCGCGTTACAACGGTTCGTTCGTCGATGTTCTCGTCTTGGCGCGTGTTTTCCGGCCGTGTACGTTTGCGCGGCGGCGACGGTCGCCCCGAGCGCGTCCCCCCCATCGAGGTCCGGGCCAGGCACGTCGGGTGGTGCGTCGTCGGGGGCGCGCTTTAGATCTTGCACATGTACGTGCCGATACCATTTCCCCGAGCGGCTGCGGAGGTCCACTATGACGGGTGAAATAATGCGGCGGATTTCTAGCGGGCCGATAAATTTTGGCGCGAGCTTGGCGTTAAACGCCGTTGCCTTGTTGGAAAGCGGGCGGTCCCGCTTCCATACCCATTCTCCGATGCGCGGTCTCCATTCGCGGCGACGGAGATTGTAATGTTTTTCTTGGTGCTGAAACGCGCGGGCCAGCTGGATTTTCACCAGGTCGTACGCTTCTGTTAATCGGCGCTGCATCTGGGTCGGCGGTGTTGGCTCGTCGCGCGGCGCGTCCTCCCCGGGGCGGCGTAATTCGCGGCCGTGATTTAGAAACGCAGGTGTGTAGCCCGTCGCGTCGTGGGTTGCGGTATTATAGGCGAACTGGAGCTCCGGCAAGTGCTCGTCCCAGGTTTTGTGTCTTTTCGCGTATTGCGCGATCATGGTTTTGATTACGCGGTTGGTGCGTTCTACGGGGTTGCAGTGGGGCGCGTAGGCTGGCGTAAAGCGGTGGCGAATTCCACAGTCAGCGAGGAGTTTAGCGAGCTGCCGGGATTTTAATTGCGTGCCATTGTCCGACAGGATCTCGTCCGGGCATCCGTGTCGGAGGATAATGGCTTCGGTGACGTGTTTTACGATGGCCGGCGCGGTGGCCCGTCGTAATGGCCGGAGCTCGATCCACTTCGTAAAGCGGTCCTGGATGTTGAGGAGCCAGATATGGCCGGCGGCAGATCGCGGGAGCGGGCCGACAAGGTCGAGGGTGACCTGCTGCCACGGGTGGCCGAGTGCGGTCGGGTGCAATTGTCCGGCGGGTTTCTCTTGCGCGACTTTATGGGCGAGGCACGTCGGGCATTCGCGGACGTAGCGGGCGATGTCGCGGAACATCCCGGGCCAGTAATACCGGTGTGCGATTCTCGCGATTGTTTTTGCTATTCCGAGGTGGCCGGCGGTCGGCGCGTCGTGGTACTGTTCGAGGAGCGGTCCTCGCTGGTCTTTTGGTACGCATTCCTTCCACTGTTCGGCTGCTGGGGTTTCTTTGAAATCAAGGCTGTGGAGTACGTGCTTCCACAGCCGGCCCTGGTCGATCCGGAAATCCGGTACCTCGTGTGGCGTGGTTTCGGTCGCGTGCCACATGCGCGTGTACCAGGGGCACTTTGCTTTCGTGACGACGAGAATTTTGGGTTGTCGGGATAATGCGTCGGCTACCTTGTTGAGTGCCCCTTTTCGGTATTTGATCTCGAAGTCATATTGTTGTAGCTCAAATGCCCATCGCCCCAGCCGGCCGGACGGAGATTCTAGTTTCTGTAGCCATTTCAGCGACTGGTGATCGGTGATCACGGTAAAGCGGTACCCCTCAAGGTAGCCGCGCATTCGTCGGATTCCCCACACTACTGCCAGGCACTCCAGTTCGGTCGCGCTATAATTCCGCTCGGCGTTGTTTAATGTGCGGCTGGCGTAAGCAATAACGCGCTCGCCCTCGGGGAAGTATTGCGTCAGCACGGCTCCCAGACCGGTGGTGCTGGCGTCGGTTTGGAGGTGGAACTGTCGCGAAAAATCCGGACACGCGAGCACTGGCGCGGTGGTCAAGACGTTTTTGAGGGAGGTGAATGCGTTTTGTTCGGCTTCCCCCCAATTCCACCGGGCTTGCTTCCGTGTTAAGGCGGTGAGTGGTGCGGCGAGAGTCGCGAAATCCTTAATGAAGCGGCGGTACCATGATGCGACCCCCAGGAATTGTCGGATCTGACGGATATTTTTCGGCGCGGGCCAGTTCGCGACGGCGCTGACTTTGTCCGGGTCGGTTCGAATACCGTCGCGGTCGACGATGTGGCCGAGGTATTTAATTTGATCGGCGCAGAATCGGCATTTCTCGGGGTTAATGCGAAGGTTGGCCTCGCGGAGCCGGCGGAAAACTTCGCGCATAGTGCGGAGGTGTTCGTCGAATGTCTTAGTGATAATAACGATGTCATCTAGATACACGAACACGTGCGGTTCCAGGTCCGGGCCTAAAATTGTATCGAGCAGGCGTTGGAACGTGGCTGGTGCCGAATGCAGCCCGAACGGCATTACCTTAAACTGCATTAGCCCCTTGCCGGGGACGGTGAAGGCGGTCACGGGTCGGCTTTCCGGCGCGAGGGGCACTTGCCAATAGCCGTTCTTTAGATCGAGCGTGGACAGGTAGCGAGCCCCCCGCAATTTGTCCAGCGTCGCGGTGATGTGAGGTAAGGGATACGCGTCTTTTTCGGTGGCCTCGTTGACCAAACGGAAGTCGATGCAGAAGCGGGGTTTGCCGTCCTTTTTTCGCACGATAACGACTGGCGAGCTCCACGCGCTGTGGGACGGTTCGATGATGCCGTCGTGGAGCATCTTATCGACTTCCGCGTCGATGATCGCCTGCATGGCGGGGTTTCGCGGCCGGTAACGTTGCTTAATTGGTCGGTCGGTCTTGACGCGTATCACGTGCTGCACGCGGTCGGTGGGGCCCTGCACGGCTTCGAACTTCGCGAGTTCGACGGCCAGGAAGCGGCGCAGGCATTCCCCCTCTGTTATCGCGTCCCCCTCGGGCGCGGGTTTAACGGCGGCGGTCCGTGTGTCGGCGGTGGGCGGGACCGGTGACGGTATGGCGAAGTCCATTTTTGCCCACAGATCAACGCCTATCAGAATGTCGCAATCTAACATCGGCATAATCTGAAACCGGTGCCAGAACATCCGTCCCTGCACGGTGATGGAAAACGTGACTAGTCCCGGTATCGGCGTGCTCAACCCGTCGGCGAGATACACCTGTCCGTTAACCGGCTGGATCGGGAACTCGCGGGCTAGTTTGTCGGCGGTTTGTGAGTTGATGAACGATGCCTCAGACCCGGTATCTATAAGTGCCTCGAATGGCTGCTTTGCCGCTATCACGGTTAGGTGCGGACGGGGTGTGTACGTTATTCGGAGGACCGGAGAGCGGCCGCTTCGTCCCTGGCCCGAGCGGCATTTCCCGACGGCGGGTGACAGTCCTTGGTAAAGACGCCATCCCTGCCGCATTGGGAGCAGAACCGGCGCGGTGGTCGTCGGCAGTCGTACCGGGTGTGCCCTCTCTGTTTGCACCGCCAGCAGCATTCTCGGCGGTCGTATGCTGCGGCGGCGATCGCGGGTTTCGGAGCGATGGTTTGGCGGGCGCGCGTCTGCTCTTCAATGTGCTCGAATTCCTCCGCCAGGCGTAGGATATCTCGCGTGCGCAATACGGTGTCGCGGCGGATATACATCTGATAACGCGGGTGCATGTTATCGTAGAGCGCGTCGACCTGCTCCTCCTCCGCGAATCCGGTGGCCCGTCGCATCATCGTCAGCATATCCGTCGCGAACTTGCGGTACGGTTCGTCCGGTTTTTGCAGGCGCGTTTGAATTTCGCGGACCAGTTTGGCGCGATATCGGCGCGGCAAGTAGTATTCGCGGAAGTCGTCGCAGAAGTCTTCCCATCCCTGCCAGTTGGCTCGGTTGTTCCGGCACCACAGAAGGGCGTCGCCCTTGAACATCTCCGGCAGCCCCATTAACAATTGCGCGCCGGAATATTGATACGCGCTCTTTAGCTCTTCGAGCCGCTCGAGGAAGGCCACGGGGTCTTTCCCGTCGAAATGGCACCCCCATTTTCGTATCTGGTCCATGACCTGGGCGGGGGTTTCGCGGAGGGGGTCACTCGCGGTCGGGTGAAAGGGTTCAAATTGTGTCGTCATCGGCGGCGGTGTGAAAAACGGCGGGTTTGGTGATGACGGCGGGCGCGGGTCGAGTGCCGGTACGCGGAGTTCTCCTGCTGGGTGTACAGCGATAGTGGGTGCGGCCGGCGTCTGGTTATCCCCCGCGATGGTGGATTGCACCGTTTCCGGGTGCGCGGTTACGTAGGTGCTTAAGCGTCGGCGTAGCTCGTCGATCGAGCCGTCGGGGTCTAGTTTGAGTCGTTCGAGTTCTACGACGAGCTGGTTTTTCGATAAGGCGTATATCCACGACTTTGGCATGGTGCACTTTGATTACTGTCTCTCGGGGCGGATCAAAACGGTCCCTGTTCGGGCGCCATGTAACGGCCTGACTTTATCGAACGCGGGCTAGCCGGCTGGATCGGGAGTTCGATGACAGGCCCAGAGACAATAATCAATTTATAGCACACGGATTAATTCCTTTATTTAGCTCGAGGCTCGGGATTATACATAGATCGTAATTCCACGCGGCAGGTTACAATTGGTAGTGCATCTGCACTCGGGTGGTAGCACGAACGTGGGCTTTACAGAGAAAATGACGCAACGCGGTATATTTACAAGCGGCAGTGCATGTGCACTCGGGGTTTTAACGGACGCGGGGTTTCAGAGGAAATAACGCAACGCGGTATTTCTACAAGCGGTAGTGCATGTGCACTCGGGGTTTCTAACGGACGCGGGGTTTACAGAGGAAATAACGCAACGCGGTATTTCTACAAGCGGTAGTGCATGTGCACTCGGGGTTTTAACGGACGTGGGGTTTACAGAGAAAATAACGCAACGTAAAATTACAGTCGGTAGGGCGGATGCCCTCGGGAAATGCAACGGACGCGGGTGGTCTAAAAGACAACGCAACGCGGGATTTTACAAGCGGGGACGCGACCTAACGGGGGTTAAGACCGTGGGCACGGGGAAACGCGATAGGTGCAACGGAGGATTGCGGAGTCCCGGGGCTACGGTTGTGAGAACCCTCGCTACGAGGACGAGCACGCTCGACCTCGCGGTGCCGTAGCCGTCGGGAGTACGGTGGAGTTCGGAGACACTCTGAGAACCCTCAGTAGAGACCCACACTCTGGACCTCGTTTTACGTGTCGCCCTAGGATAGGGAAGGTAGGCTTCGCCAGGAGTAGCGGAATGCTGTGGCGTAGGCGAAGTGTCGTCTCGTCGAGCGCGCCGGCTTATATATCGCTCGGCGCGGCAGGCTCGGCCGGCGGGAGGCCGATCGTCAGGCGAGTTGCGCGGTGGTGGGAGCGGCGCGATCCTGTGCGCTCGCTTCGGCGGGGATCGGCCCCCGTCGGCGCTCGTTAGCGTCATGCGGGAAGGCCCCGGTGCGGCGGATTTCCCGCGCACACGGTGCGTTTTGATAGTTTAAAAAATGGGCGCACCGCGCCCTGTCCTCGCCCGACGGATGATCGGTCGGGCGGTATCCGGCGGGTGGTAGCCGGGAACGATGCCTTGTTTTTAGGGGCGCATCGTTACAGTTTAAAAAATGATTTGAGAAAAAATGTGCAGTTTAGACAAGTCTTTATAAATTTTTGTCAATAATTTACAAACTTTTGCTTAAATCATCTATAATGATATAATGATTTTTGTTTTCATGCATTTTCTCTTTATACTTCCTGTTATACTTTCACTCTATTATATTATTCTCTTCCACTTGCCTCTGTATCTCCCAGTCTCTTAATTTAATCTCTTTCCCTAAGTTCCTCCCTTCTCTCCTTAACGACTCGACTGCTTCCACCCCCCCACCCGTTTCTATTATATTACTCTTCTCTCTTTCTACCATATCTGTCTTTCCATTTGTTTTTCTCTTTCTCTATCCAACATTTCTTGACCCATCTGCTCTCATCCATTTCCCTAATCTTTTCCTCATATCCCATTGCCCTTCCACCCCATCCTATCCTAAGCTTTCTCAACCCCAGTTCCGTTGACATTAGGTATCTTGGAGTACAGAACTTTAAATTGAAAACCCATCTTGCGTAATCTAGCATAATTTTTTCCAATTCCTTTTCTTCTTCCCATCCCCAAATTTCCACCCCATACATCACACTCTGGACTAGGTAATTAAACAAACTCCCTCTCCTTATGAAATTAACTTTACATATCCGTTCTCCAAGACCCCACGTCCTATTTACCGCAATCCTACCTTTCCTAGCTAATTCCTTAATGTGATCTTTGCAATTCCCTCTATTATTAAACACGAAACCTAAATATTTAAAAGTCCTAACCTCTTTTATCTCCTTTTCTCCCCATTTCCATTTCTTTTTCTTCTCCCTACTTTTTTTGTTAAACACTAACATCTTTGTTTTATTGGTACATAATATCATTTTCCTCCGTTTTAGAAACCTCTTTATTGTGTCCATTATGTCTAACATTGTTGTTTTATTCTTTGCTACGAACACCATATCATCTGCATATTCTAGCGACCATACTCTAGTGTTTTCTAACTTTACGCCTCCTATCCTTTTTTCCTCTAGCTCTTTTCTAATGTCCGCTATATACAAATTAAATAGGAGTGGACTCATTACACAACCCTGTCTGACTCCTTTTGTTATTCTGAATTTCTCCGTCAGGCCTTCTTTTGTTCTTATTGCAACTTCAGTCACATCATATATTGCTTCTATTCTCCTTATAAGTTCTTCATTTATTTCCTTTTCCCTCAAGATCTTCCATAATTGCTCTTTTTCCACCTTGTCAAATGCCGCTTTTAGGTCTACGAATAAGGCATACAATTTGTCTTTCTTTCCCTCCTTATCTACTCTTTAAACCAGGTGATCCAGGACAAAGATGTTATCCACCGTTGCCCTCCCACCTCTGAAACCCGCCTTCCTCATCTCCTTTTTTGTGTAACGAGACTATGATTGACGTTTGCCAGTCTTCAGGTAGATCTCCTTCTCCACAGATGTGTTTCAGCAGGTCCACCAACTTCTTCTTAACTGAGCCGACTCCATACATCCAGGTTTCTATTGGTATTCCATCGATACCTGTAGCCTTATTCTTTTTCATCCTTTTGATAGCCTTTTTTATTTCTTTCTCGTTCAACTGTTTTGGCTGTTCGACTTCTTCTCTTTCTTCACTTATTCCTTTTCTGTTCGGTTGTATCTTCTCCTTTTCTTATAAAGTCTTTTCACGCTTCTTTTCTTCCTTGTACATTCCTTGTCCCACCAATCTTTGTGGCCCATCTCTCTCCTCGTCGTATTTACCTTTTTCTTTACCATAGCCTCATCACCATCTTTTTAAGATTTGTCCATTTTTCCTCTATAGTTTCTTCTTGCTGTGTCTCCACAAATATATTCTTGTTCGTTTTCTCCTTATATCTCCTTATTGCCTCCTTATCCCAACGGATCCTTCATCTTCCTTCTGTTGACTCTGCGTCGTCTGTGTTAGTCGCTTCTTCTACTTCCTCTCTTCTTTTTTTATCCTCAATTGTTGCACAGACAGGCATGTGGTCTGAGTCCACCCTCGCATCTATCTCGAATTTGTCTATTCTATGATACATTCTCTCGCAAACTATCATATAGTCTATCACCGTATTTCCTCTCGCTCCTACAAACGTATATTCGCCGTTCCAGTCGCCGTTCGTTGCGCCGTTTAGTAAGTACCATCCTTTACTCTGTATAAAATCTATTAAGTTTCTACCCCCTGTCCCTATTATTTTGTCTTTTACTTCTCCTCTCTATGTTACCTTCCTCTTCTTCTCCCCTTCCCAATTTCCCTGTTCTTATATTAAAATCCTCTCCTATTATAATATGCTCTCTATCCTTTTTTTCTAACCATCTTTCTATTGTTTTCTCCGCCCTACTCCAATTATCCTTATTGTAGACCGAAATAATGTTGATTCTTTCGCCGTCCGCCAAGATTTCCGACAGTATTAGACCTTCTTCTTTACTTTTAATCATTGTTGATCCTAATTCGCCCCAGTTTTTTCTTCTTCCCAATACAAAACCTCCTATCGCTCTGCCTTTCTTTTTTATTCTCTTCGCATAACTGCACACTTATTCGTGTGTGCTCGGCAATAAACTTTTAATATTATTCCATTTTTCTGCGTCTACCCATGTTTCGCTTAAACTTACAAAATCGAATTTCCTGATATATCTCCAGAAATCTGTATCTTTGTTTACTAATCCTGCTACATTTTAGAAGAGTACTTCAATCTTTCCTCTTCTCTTACGACGGTTATCTCTCTCCCTTTCTCCTTCTTCCTCATTACATACATTATCCACGTTATCTGCGTCTGCCACCACCTCATCTCTGCACGTCTCCACTGCTTGGCTTCCCTCTAGAAATTTTCCTTTTCTATTAACTTATTTTCTTGCTCGCTCCATACATACTTCCTACCTTGTACCTCTAGCTTCCTAAAACCTAATTTCACCCATTTTCCTTCTGTTTTCTCTTTCCATGCCCCTTTTTTTATCCGTCTTTGCACTTCTCTGTCCTCAAAGGTCAGGTCGTAATCAATGAAAATTTTCTTACTTCCCAGCTTCTTCTTCTCCTTCATGATGTTATCCTTTGCTTCCCAACAGTCCATTTTGACTATAACTATCTTTCTTCCTACACTGCCTGTTACCCGCATCTTCTTTACTCCTGCTTTTGCACCAAACTCCCTCTCAAGAAACGTCTCCGCTGTGTCCATTAAGCTCTTGTTTTCTTCTTTATGTAAACCTTTGATCACTAGATTATTTTTCTTTTCCTTTCTTTCCTTCATATTTCTTTCTCTTTTCCTAACCATCTCCGCCACCTTTCCTACTATCTCCTCTATTTTGCCCCCGTCGCCTCATCCGTTGTGTTTTCACTCCTTTGTTCAATCTTCGATAGCCTCTCTTCTATCTCATCCATCCTACTCTCTGCCTTTTCTTCTTTTTTTCTCCAACCCTCTTCTAAGACGTTCATCCTCTCTCTCGTCTCTCTCATCTCGTCCCTCAAGTCCCTCATCTCGTCTCTAATCTCTCTCAAGATTGCTAATAGCGAACCGTCTGCTTCCTTCTTCTTCAATACCGTCGTATCTCCGTCCTCTTCTCTCTTCCCTTCATCGGAACCGGTTCCAACCATTCGTTTATCTACACCAGGAGACGTTCTTACCGTCTTGTTACCTCTCTTAAAAATGGCATTCGGACTATGTTCTTGTTCCTCTCTTTTCCTCTTAGCCTTCTTTATTTCACATGCCATACCATTTTCGCTTCTCACAAAATCTAGTATGCTGGTCGAACTCGCTCTTTCCCTCATTCTCAGTTCTTCCTTTGAAAGCCTTCCTTTTCCTCTTTTCTCCTTTTTTGGTGCAACAAAAGTTTCTTTATCCGTTTTTTCCTTTCCTACCTTATCTAAAACCGCATCTGTACTCACATTCATATCTTTTATCGACTCGCCCTCGTCCATCCCTGTGCCTAATCGGTCCCGCCAATGGGCTCGCTCGGCGAAGGCCGCCGCTGCACACTCCGCGTTAGTTGGTTGGTTCCTAAGGTAAGAACTAAACGCTCTCAACTATTACTGAGCAGTTTGATTCGCCGAACGCGCCCAATGTCGCCAACTCCACTATCCCCGCAGCGCAAATTTTGCTCCCTTTTAGGACGCAAACGCAGCTCTCCCCCTTTTCGCTCTCTCGCTTTCCGCTTGCCTTTAACGCACTTTTCCTACTATATTAATGGAATTCCAACTTCTTTTATTATATCCTATCCTGATTCTCTGTTATTCTTTCTACCTATTTACCTCTTTAACGCCTGCTAAGCTTCTTATTACTGTCTAAACTCTCACTCGCTCTCGCCACTTCTCACACATACGCACACACCACACTCGCACCTCTAACCAAGTCCTGGGAGAGACTAATTAATTCGGGAGTGATTCGACCATGTAGGAAATTTAAAAAATATAAAAAGTATGCGAAATTGAAGAAAACTAATAGTTTAATTCGGGAGTGATCCGACCATGTAAGAAATTTAAAAAATATAAAAGGTAGGTATGCGAATTTGAAGAAAATTAGTAGTTTAATTAAGTGTTAATTTGAAAGAACTATGCCTAGTTTGACCCCCAAATAAACTGTCATGAGTCATATATTAATCGATAGAGGGGTACTCATGAAGTACGAAACAGAAAGTTTTAATTGCCTAATTGAAGTCTGGTGAGCGTAAGGAACATAAATTATTAATTATTAAAAAATAAAAATTTTTTATTATTGTGTTAAAGTACTCTTCGAGTCATTAAACTAAAACAACCTAGCTTCCGAAGCGCGGATCTAGCTCGCGGTTGGTCAGGGTTCGGAGTAGGTGCGGAGGAAGGCACAAGACTCGTTTAATATAGCGAAACGTAACAAGGTTTATTTAATTATGAGTACATAGAAATGATCGCGGAGTAGACGGTTATATACAATAGGTCGCGGAGTAGACGGTTATATACAGTAGTTCGCGGAGCAGATGGTTATCTACTGTCACGACTTTTTCACTCCCGGACCGCTCCGGGGCGTGTGCCGGATCAAAAGGATTAAGGAGAGCGGGATGGCAGGCCTCTCCGACGATTCCCTCGCACCTCCGACACTTCGCGAAACGAAGTTACCGTTGGGCGCCAGACGCGTAAATGCGCGTCGGCAAAATCGCAAAAAAAATCGAAACGAGACACAAAACGAAACGTGCGGATGTGCGAGGAATCGGCTAGCTCGACTTAATACTCAGGCGGGGGTGATGAAGGGCAGCGCGATATTCGGCGGGGTGACAAAAAAAAAATAATACCACGAACTCAAACGATTAACAGATCAGGAATAACATTTATTCTTTAGTCACTCAACAAAAAAGAAAACCAAACCATAAATGCCAATTCGCAAGTCATTCTGCTCGAGTGCGACGCACTGTCTCCAGCGAATCTCGAACGCAAAGAAGAATACGCCGGGGGTACTCGTCATAACGCGAAGTGCGAAAACGGACGCGAGGAAAAATACGGAATGATTGCGAGCACTAACGAAACGCAAAATTAACGCAAATATAATAGCAAGACGCAAGTGACATCATAACGCAAGTGATATCCTAACGCGACTAACAGTCGAACGCAAATAATCGATTGACGCGAACATTATCTGACTGCAAGTAATAGCGCAAATAAGACTATGACGCGAGAAATTACCGCACGCGACTAATACTCCAACGCAAGGAGCCGAACACGATTAATATTTCAACGCGAGTAGTCCGAACGCAATTATTCGAACGCGAAGACTCAGCCGAACGCGAAAAGTATTCCTACGCAAGATATCAGTAGACACGGACAACATTCTAACGCGAATAATATGCCGCCGTGAACGACATTACAACGCAAACGCTAATTTAACACAAATGATTGAGCGCGAGTAATCTCCGAACGCGAGTCGGACGGCAACGCGAATAACACCCACGCAATGAAATCGAGACACCGAATACTCTCCCGCAGCCATTATCGCTCGTAGAATCTAAGTTCCGACCGGGCGAAATACTACGCACACCACGCGGGCGTGAACTCGAAGGGCGCGAGAAATGGCGCACTCGCAATATTGAACGGCGTCATCGACGCGCCTACCGCGATCTCCAGGAGTCTATATTTCGGTTGCGATCCCACGGCCACGAGACCATTCCGGTGCCCCTCGCTTTCGCTGTCGATTGCTAAGTTCGCCTTGTCGACAATTATTACTGCAAGCATCGCGAATATTCCGGAGCGAGAGCGCGACCCGGGGAGCGGTGTGTCGTGGCTTTACATTATAATTGTTACGCGAGGCAACCTCACCGTAGGTAGTTTCCCTCCCGAGGATCCTCGCCGTTGTCCCAAGGGTCGAAAGGAGTAGCGGCCAAGAGTTCGTCCAAGCTTCATCGTACAACCAATGTAAATGCGAAGCGCAAAATACCGCGACTGACAAATTGCGTGTTTCGGTAGCCGAGGACGATTCAAGAATGATCCCAAAATTCTCGCTCGATGGCGGAATCGATAGCGTACACCACCCCGGGCGTACGCGGCCCCGCGAAGTTATCGCGCGGACCAATAAGGGATGAGCTCGCAGGCTCGCGGTGTTTCGTCGCACAGGGCCGTTAATCACGGCTTTTCGCAGGGCGCTCAACGGCCCTTCGTTCGCGCGGCAATTTTTCCGGGTTTCTTCCCGGCGCAGAAGACGGGACGTGATTGCCTCCGTGTTCCTCCTTTTCGGTCCGGGGATGGTGATCGTCCATCCCGGAATCCGGTCCTAGTGCGAGGAGGGCAGGTGAGTTGATTTTGCCCCGGCGTCCCGGGGCCCTGCCTTCACGGATCCGCCCGTCGCTGCGTCACGCGCCACGCGAGTATCCTCTCGCGCTCCCCTGTGCTTGGCGGCCCGCAAGCATCCTCGAAATCCGCTTGTCGTCGCCAAATTTTTGCTTCCGTCCTTGTCGTCTACTCCGCTATTCCTTGATCGAATCTCAGGAACTCCTGTTTTTGGCTTGGTGAGGCGCCGCGTAAATAATACAAAATAAAACAGGAATTAATAATAACGCAACGCGATTAGAATAGGCCCCCTAGAGATCTCGCATCGATTTGTTGGACCGTCCTCAGGCATGAAAAGGTCACGAAACCGTGCCTTGTGACGGCGGCGGGGCGCTGCAACGGTGCAGCGAAACCGCCACGTCACACTACAATAGATCGCGGAGTTTGCGGATCGGCGGGCGTGCGGGCTCGCTGAGGCGCGAGGTACGATCGCGGGATATGCGACGCGGTATTGTAAGGGTGGATAGCGTTAAGCGCGCGGTGCAGGAGTGCGATATTGAGCGGCTAAGATCTTTAGCGGAGATAAGGAAGTACTCTCTATCTCCTGGCGCATTGATTCGCGTAGGCAGAAAGCGGTACCGGGTGGCCAAGATCTTTGGCGAGTAAGAGAAGAACTCTCCTACCCTGGTTCACTCCGGTGTCACAAGGTGCAGATGGAAATTCGAGTCAACCGCCGAGATACTTTATTTGGCAGAGGCAGAGAGCACTCTCTACCTCCTGGTTGTTCGACTGTGGGATTTTGGGATTCGTGAGCAGCGGAGAATCGGTCGGATCGGTTGCTGGCTCACGGCGGAATCTAATTGTTAGTAACATTGCTCGGTTTATATACTCGCGATGGTGGGTCGGCGTGGCGGGGGTATACGCGACGGCAACGGCGCGCGTCGGGACGGAGCAACGGAGCGTTCGGGAAGTACGGCGTCCCGACGTTGCGGTTGCGTTCGGTGGCTCTCGGCCGTCTTTGGCACCGCTCGGCGCTCCAAGTCGGTTGCCGCGCTAAGTCCGTTTGCGGACTAATACGCGAGATAGATAGATTAAAAAGGGCACATCGTGCCTTGTCTCGCCCGGCGGGTGTTCGGCCGGGCGGCATCCGGCTGATGCTCGCCGGGAATGATGCGTTTCGGGGCGCATCGTTACAAAACTTTAAAAAATTTTTTTCTATCTTTTATAGTTTCGGAAATATTCGACCCGAAAGAGAGAGTGTGCCCGTCACATGAGCCTGAGGCTCGTGCGTAACACCGATCTCCGCCTGCGGGTGGAGTGGACCTACGCGTTTTTGCATTAATTATTATTTACGGATATTGCTGGTTGTAGGCGTTAGTAACTGGTTTCAGAATGAAGCAGAGGAAAGTTCCAGGACGAGAACTTGGACCAGGGGACTTGTGGCACAGTAAGAGAGGCCCCGCCGTGGAGTCGCTTTTATTTTACCCGCGCCCTGGCCAGGCGAGGTGGATAAAGAGTGATTGCCCAAGGATGAACCGAAGTTCGAATTTCCCGCAAATACGGAAAAGTGGCGGTACTACTCCGATTTCTGTCGATTGGCTCCATTCGGTGTGCTGGGGACGCACCACCGAAATTGGAGCTAAGAATCGTCGTCGCGCTACAATCTCGTCACTGTTGATCGTGCACGTCATGCCGAGGACCATAAAAATGTTATTAAGTCTCGGAAAAGATCGTTTGAGTCTATATTGAGTCCCGCGTTAAAGGTTATTGAATATTCGAGTCCGCTGAGTCGTGCAGTTAATATCTTTGCGTCCTGCGTTCGCGTTAAATATTATCAAATATCCGAGTCGTTCTCGTATTGGGCGTTAAACATATGCCTATTATTATTAATCTTTCGAGTCAATATTGTGATGTTGTACATTGAGAAAAAATTATAATCGGTATTATTCTGGCGGGACGGTTGTCTCGGTGAACGAGCCACGAGTGGATCACGTGAACGTCACCCGTGTGGCACGCGCCCTTTCGCGCTTGAATACCGGCACTCAGCGTCGTTAGCTGTTACTCTCCGTGACTTATGAATATATGATATCTCTATTTCAATGGTACTATTTCTCTTTTGTGTGTGTGTCGCCTAACCAAAATTGATTTTTCCTGATTCCGTCTGAACTACGACCCTCTACCGAAAAACTGAACAGCCGTGGTAGTCGTTCAGAGCGAATTATAAGAGTACCGTTAAGTTTTTATAATTAGAGTAAAAAGGTGGCGCGGCTTTATCCGCACCTGGCGCCCAAGCTTTTGTGTAAGATTTTGAGTTCCGAATTTTTGCATTTTGAGATCGCTCGAGTGATGATTAATTTGCGTCGCCCGGCAGCCGCGTATCCCGGTAGCTGTGACGGGCGTTGCAGTAAATGGCTATCTCCAGAGGTAAGCGCTGTCCCTCAAACTTAACTCTTACCGATTTAGATGGCTTGAACCCGGCGCTTCCATCTTTATAGCCTTGCAGTTCGTTGGTTCCATGGAGAAAATCTTTACGGGGGATTCAATCTCTTCTAAGATCTCCTGCTCGTTGAAACAGAGGAGGATACCCTTAATGACGCCGACACGCAAGATTTTAAACGCATAAATGCAATAATATTTTATTCCTTGAGAGCAGGATGATTTATGACCTGCCTGGTTGGCTAAACCGGGGGACTTAGAGTGTGCCCTAACTTTGCTATTCCCAATAGCTCTGATTTCTGAAACGTCAGCTTTGATAATTTTGTTAATAACTTTAGAGAGAAGCAAAAAAACCGGGGCTAGATTTTTATACGCGTATTGAAAATGCACAAAATAAGGAGAAAAGTCATCTTCCCTGTATCGATTAGTGTTTCTTTTGTTTCTTTTCCCGGAGACCGTCGCCGATTTCGAGCTCGGATTTGCGGCTGAGGTCGCCTCAGAGGCTTACCTCTTAACGCTTCGACGAGGGGGGGCAATGTCCATCGGGACATTGGGCATCCACGACAGGAAGCGCCGCATCATAGCCCAGTCAATAGAGACATTTAAATGGAATTAATTCCGGAAAGCAATTTTTTTTATTGTTTTGGAGGGTCATGGGTAGTCTAAAACCGGATTTTCGGGATTCTAACCCTGGAGCGTTAGCCGCCATTTTGATTAGAAGGGTGATTTTGTAAATATCTCGCTTATTTTCAACTTTAGAGTGAAAGTGGTAATAACCAAACTTGTAGAAAATTTAATACTCTACAATTTTGGTCCTTATTATTTTTTACCTAGGATCGATATTTTGGGTCTTAGACTCGAAAGTGGGGTGTTCCGTAATTTCGGTCGCGATTGCGGTCAATACCGTACGGTGACGCCATCCGTCAGACGCCCTCAGAATGAAGGGATTTCGCGCTGCTCCCCGCGGCAACCCGGACCGCGAAGTTTTCCCGACAAGTATCGATCCGTCATGCCGTGATCGCATGATCACGAAAACACGGCTGATTGGTCGATGCCCGCTGCGGGCCCGAAAGCTCCCGAAACGCGAGAGCTCCGGGCTCACAAGGGCGCGCTCACCTGAACTGTACATATTGTGCATTGATCAAAGACTTGTGTGAATTGTTTATCCAACTCTTTGTGTTCTTTAATCGCACGTCGGATCCCTGTCGGGATCGACCCGGCATCTTACGCCAATTGGCGAACCGGAGTTACGCCCGGAGTACAATACGCCAACAATGGGGGGTAAATCTTTTTTTATTGTTTGAATTAACGCGCCATAAACTCTACTCCCGTAGTGGTGTGAAAAAGACGTTTTTCATTATACTAAGTAAATTCAAAAAATAAAAAATTTCACTCCCCACTTTCGAGTCTGAGACCCAAAATATCGATTCTAAATGAAAAATAATAAGGACCAAAATTGTAGAGTATTAATTTTTCTACAAGTTTGGTTATTACTATTTTTACTCTAAAGTTGAAAATAAGATATTTACAAAATCACTTTTTTAATCAAAATGGCGGCTAACGCTCCAGGGTTAGAATCCCGAAAATCCGGTTTTAGACTACTCATAACCCTCCGAAACAATAAAATAAAAAATCACTTCCGGAATTAATTCCATTTCAGCGGCTGTTTTGGGCTCTATTGACTGGGCTATCAGGCGTGGAGGAATCCCCGCGTGAGCGGGGCCTTTCATTATCATTATCGAAGTCAACTAGCTTGTGTGCCTGACAAAGTCCGCAGAGTGTGACCTGACTCGCGGAGGACAAGGGGAGTTGCGGCGTTAGCACAAGGGGTCTGTTTACCTTTACAATGATTCTGTCTTTTCCTACCGCCCATCTCGGCAGAGAGTTTTCCTTCTCGTAATCAGAAGTTGTGCTGACACAAAACCGCGCGGAAAACCGCTAAATACCGTAAATGCGCAGGAACGAATAAAAAGGCACAACAACGCAGGAGAGAGGAAAGCACACGTCCGCTTGCTACCACTGCTCAAGCGCGATTTTCCGAGTCACAGACGCAAATGAACATAATAAAAACATTTTTTAATTAATATCACTGAAGCAACGACTAAAAGTAAAAAATAAGTAAATTAAATAATACGCGCGGCGCCTTATCATCCATCCACCAATGAGCAAGCCGAACGAAGTGTGCAGACTGTTAAAGATGCCCTTCGTACCATGGGAACTTCCCGGAACACGCTGCAAGCAGACCTGAACAAGTTTCTCCGTCACTATCGTATTGCACCGCATTCGACTACGGGACAATCACCATCGCAGTTCTTCCTGGGTCGAACATTACAAACACGTTTGGATCTGGTGCGTCCTGACGACGTCTTTACGAGAGTCACTCAAAAATGAAATGCACAATACATTCCAACATTCCAGTCATTCAAATCAACTCAAATTGTGTATTTTCTTTCGGGAAATCCCAAGATGGACAAATGGGTTTCAGAAATTATCGTAGCTCGTTCAGGAGAACTCCACTATAAAATTGAATATGGAGATAAGCGGTTCAAGCGCCATGTGGACCAGATTCGGGGATATTCAAAAAACCCGACGGCAAAGCAATCTAATCTTCCATTACCTGTGGTGAACAACAAAGAGAAAAGCCGTCACGTGCGATTTTACCGGATCCTCCAAAAGCTTGCACACCCCTGAAACCGAAGAATGTGGAAGCACTTGCTTCCCCATTGTCACGCCAAAGGACTCCGACTCCGTCTACGGCTCCAGAAACTCCTCCACGGCCAGCAGCAACAACTGAAAGCAAACGCAGTGCAGAATAGAACCGCCGCGGCCGCACCCCCGGTTCTTCCTCGGAGATCAACGCGGAAACATCGCTTCCCTGATAGATATTCTCCGAGTAAATGTTAACAAAATTTTCATTATGAGGGGGAAGAAATATTGTATTTTTGAACCGACCGCCATACACAAACACAGACACACACACATTAACGCTCACAGCCAATCAGAGTCTTTCTTTTCGCTCCTCCTATTTTTATCAGTAGCCGACTAGCGGTGGTAGCACTGTAGCAGTTCTCCATGAACCGTTGTACTCGTAACACACGCTCTTTGAATAAAAGAAAGATCTCGAATATAATCACGCCTCACAGTGAACCCACTTTACCCTCTCCGTAGCAAACACAACAATTTAGCAGACAAAAGTACCGTGGCTTCGCACGGACTTGCGCGCGGCCTCGAGCGGACTCGAGCTTCAACACAGTAAGTAAATTTGACTAATTATTCTGCTTTGCGCCGATCCGTACTGCGCATGGACATGTTGTTGGGCGCGCTATGGTCCCGGCAGAATGTGTATATGGGGCGTTCCACGCCAAATCGGACACCGGATTTGGCTTTTGCATCTCCGATTTTTTAAAAAATTTTTTGTTTTAGTATTGGTTAAAAGAGGCTTTCATGATTTTTTTCAAATTTTTTTGTCAAACCGTTTTTAAAATATCGACTTTTGAAAAATTACGTTACTTTTTTTTTAAACGCCCATAACTGCGAAAAATGGGCCAAATGGGACGATTTTTTTTTAAATTTGTCTTTTTAAACACACTTTTGATAAAAAATACATATTTTAAAGCACTAATTATATATTGTAGTATATTCAAATAAAAATTATCGATCATTTGTTTATTAAATAATAAAAATATGTTTTTTTAAATAAATAACAATGACTGTTGCCGATAAGCCTAAAAAAATATTTATATTATATTTTTCAGCACGGATAAATAAAAAATGGAAATTAAAAAATCGAAAAAAATAGATCCCGTTTATTATCCCATTATCAATTTAGGCTTAAAAGTTGTGGAATCGATGATAGTTATTTACAAAAAATTTTGGAGAAAATCGATCAGTACATGTTTTTTGTAAATCAACAATTTGTGTCAAAAATTTAAAAAAATTATATAAATACGGTTTGAACAATTTTTTTGATATTTTTTATCAAAAGTGTGTTTAAAAAGACAAATTTTGAAAAAAAAACGTCCCATTTGGCCCATTTTTTGCAAAGTTATAAACGTTTAAAAAAAAATAACGTAATTTTTCAAAAATCGATATTTTGAAAACGGTTCGACAAAAAAATTTGAAAAAAAATCATGAAGGGCTCTTTCAACCAATACTATAACATAAAAAATTTTCAAAAAATCGGAGATGCAAAAGCCAAATGGTGTCCGATTTGGCGTGGAACGCCCTATATATAATATACTAGCATGCTCCGCCGGGCTTCGCCCCGGAGAACATGTGGATTAAGACACGCAAATAGTGTCTCTCTCTCTCTCTCTCTTTCTCTCTCTTTCTCTCTGCTTTAGGGGACGTAGTCCTAGAGCGTCTAATAAATGACGATGACGATTCTCTCTCACCCCTTCCCCCTCCCCTCTGTTTCTCTCTCCCTCTCTCTCTCCCTTTCCCTCTCCCTCTTTCTTTACAAAAAAATCGGCAACAAAAAATTATATACTTTATAGCACTCCCCGGGAAATTCAACCCCTACTTTATGTATGTGGCGGCTGCGAGCGCCCCGAGTCCGGCGGTGCAACCGCCACAACACAAGCACGTCCCTGCGGAACGGCAAACCGTTCCACATGTTCCACACGCGCCTGCCAAACGGCAGCCCGTTCTACACGCTCCGTCCGGCAAAAGCACCGGCAGCACGGCGAACGACCGCGCGCAACGAGCACGTGCAATCAACATGTCATCGAAGATGATAACAAGTATACGCTCCGCTAGGCGGCTGCCCTTTCTCGTAAGCAAGATTCGGCGAGCAGAGTATATAAGGACCGGCAGCGACGATACCTTCGACGATCTTCGCACAGCTATACCACGGTATCAGCCACGAGAAGGAAGTCTTTTTGATAACGCTGCGCAAGAAGAGCTACACTAAGCCGCCAACTTCCCGCTCATCGCTGCCGACACATCAGCCCGTGCAGCCGCAGGAACAGCCACCTGCCGCGTGGAAATTGATTCGGCTAGAATCACCGCCGTGGCCGCTCACACGACCACCACGAGACCACCTGACCACGTGGGATATACGCCTCCGCCGCTACACGTCTCCGAGGTACACGGTCCCGCCGCTCCTATCGCCGTTGCCACGATCTCCGGAGGACCCTCGCCACCAAGGCACCCAGACATTGCCGCCGCCTCGGGTCCACAGAGGCCTTCAGATACAGCCTCCGACGAGTGGTACTGAGGTCCAGACGGACAACGATTGAGAGACCTCGACCGCCGACAAGGAGACACAGGCGTGCCTCCGAACCGCTAGCGGCACACAGGCAACGCAGACGGAGGACTTCGACTCCGACCACCTGAAGTCTCTCACACCTCCCGGGACACCACCGGCGTGGAAGAGGTCTGGAACGTGGGGAACGCGTCAACCACTCCACCGGAGTGCCAAGCCGTGCCTCATCTGGAGCGAGCGGCTCCCTCTCTAAAACACAACCAACCGGCCCTTATCAGGGCCACATTATACAAACGGCCCTTCTCAGGGCCCCCAAACATCTCCAATGAACATCGTCAGCTCGCATTAATATTGGCAACGCTGCCATAATGTACAATTCTTTGAGATTTGGTCATTCGGAACCGGTTTCCAAAAAGATCGGTAACAAAAAATAGTACACTTTATAGCAGTCCCCGGGAAATTTTACTTTTATTTTATGTATAATTTTTTGAGATTCAATCAATTATTTCCCGAAAAATTGGAAAAATAAAAAAAAAACCGGTTTTCAAAAAAATCGGTAACAAAAATTGTACACATCATCAGCATGGCGCTCCCCGTAAAATTCTACCCCTACTTCTTTAAGATTCAATCAATTAATTCCCGAATAATTGAAAAAATTTCCGTACCGGTTTCCAAAAAGATCGGTAACGAAAAATTATACACTTTATAGCACTCCCCGGAAAATTCTGCCCCTGTTTGATCTATAATTCTTTGAGTTTCAGTGAATTATTTTCCAAAAAATTAGAGAAATTAGAAAAACCAGTTTCCAGGAAATCAGTAACAAAAAACTATACACATAGTGGCACTCCCCGGAAAATTCTACCCCTATTTCATATACTTTTGGTACAAATTCGGTTCAGGGGTTTAGGCTGGGTGTTGATGAGTGAGTGAGTGAGTGAGTGAGTCAAAACATTTTCCTTTATATATATAGATATATATTATTGCATGCATGCCGCCCGGTATACTTCTGACACCGAGCTGAAGCGTGCAACAGAAAGTCTTTCCGTTAAGATGTGAAACGCTTGTCCTTAGTAACGAGCCAGATATTGATTTTATTGATTAAATGAAACAGCTGATGGATTTGTTCTTGAGCTACTGGACCGATCAGACGTGTGTCCACGCTCTCTTGTATCGCGACGTTTGCAATAAACATTGATTGTTCTCTGTCATAACCGCAGTGTTTCCTTATTTCCGCGAGCGTCGGGAGTGCGAGCGAGTGAGTGAGAAGTGTGTGAACGAGCGACGCGGTGACCGCAACACTATATATACAGGGTGCAAGTAGAAACTTGTACATTGCTTCCTCATATTTTTTTAAGTAAGCAAGTAGAAACCTGCATTGCTTCCTCTATTTTAAGCCATAATTATTTATATTTATT
>JASTWP010000699.1:0-32500 GCA_030770255.1 Temnothorax ravouxi | reverse complement strand
TGGATAATCCACTCGTCGGTGAGCTCAATTGGCTCCATCTTGTCTACCCGTTTATTATCAAAGAGGGAAGCTATTTTCCGCGAGAGCTAACGAAGCACCACTGTATTCCGAAAAGAGAATAATAGTACGCGAAAACTAATATACGATCAACAATATACGCGAAGGAATGTGAAGCGAAATCTATATCTCGCGCGAAATCTACGGAATGCTACCGTATTCCCGAAAGAAGATAATACACAAATAATAACACTCGCGAAAGGAATATGAAGGTAACACGAGATGGGCAAATAGTTTTTCAGACGCGACCGCCTGCCAAACGTAAACACCGAATTCCAGCACGCTACGCCGTACCGGATAATATCGCACTATCTGTGATTAACCCTCCCGAAGATGTATTTTCACGGGATTATTCGAACGAGACTTTACATAAAGCTGAAAGGAAATGTTAAACAGAACATAATATGACACGACACATATAATATAGCATATATAATATCGCAACGAAACATAGAATATGGGAAGAATTAATTCTTTATTTCGACAAACACACAGAAAATAAATGAATAAGTAATCCGCGAGAATCGTGTCACCCGCACGAAAATATCGTAGCGCATAATATGACACGACACAAATAATATAGCATATATAATATCGCAACGAAACATAGAATATGGGAAGAATTAATTCTTTATTTCGACAAACACACAGAAAATAAATGAATAAGTAATCCGCGAGAATCGTGTCACCCGCACGAAAATATCGTAGCGCTATCGCAAGCCCTTTGCGTGTCTTTCGACGATCTTTCGGCTGCCCCACGTTGGGCGCCAAATTTTGTCACGACTTTTTCACTCCCGAACCGCTCCGAGACGTGTGCCGGATCAAAAGAATTAAGGAGAGCGGGATGACAGGCCTCTCCGACGATTCCCTCGCACCTCCGACACTTCCCGAAACAATTTTACCGTTGGGCGCCAGACGCGTAAATGCGCGTCCGCGAAATCGCAAAAGAAAACCGAAACGAGACGCAAAACGAAACGTGTGGATGTGCGAGGAATTGGCTAGCTCGACCGAATTTTAGGGCGGGGGTGATGAAGGGCAGCGCGATATGTGGCGAGGTGACAAAAAAAATAATACCACGAACTCCAACAATTAACAATTTAAGAATAACATTTATTCTTTAACAACTCAAAAAAATTAACAATAAATGCCAATTTAGCTTCAGTCTATCGGACCGATCAAATAATTAATAACGCGGGCGTCCGAAACAAAACAAAAGAAAACGTGCAGAAGGCGCTGTGATTAGATCAGAGAAATACATTAGAAGGAAACATATAACTACTATGGAACATCGACAAAAAACGCGAGTTAATCAGAGTGAAATAGAACATCGGATCTCGCATGAAAGATCTCGAGAGTACGGGACGCCACGCTCGGAACGCGAGGAAAAACACGGAATTACCGCGAGCACTAACGAAACGCAAAGTTAACGCCAATAAGATCTAGACGCGAGTAACATCCGAACGCAAGGGATATCCTAACGTGACTAATAGCCTAACGTAATTAATCAGTCGACGCGAACATTACCCGACTGCGATTAATGGCACGAATGATACTCTGACGCAAGAAATTACCGCACGCAAGTAATACTCCAGCGCAAGAAGCCGAACACAAATAATATTTCGACGCGAGTAAACCGAACGCAATTATTCGAACGCGAATACTCGGCCGAACGCGAGAAACATTCCAACGCGAGTAGGATGTCGACATGAACGACATTACAACGCAAACGCAAATTTTACACAAATGATTGAGCGCGAGTGATCTCCGAACGCGAGTAGGACGACAATTAGAATACGCGATTAAACCGAGGTCCCGAATATTCTCACGCAGGCATTATTGCTCGTAGAATCTAAGTTCCGACCGGGCGAAATACTACGCACAACGTGACACGCGGACGTGAACGCGAAGGGCGCGAGAAATAGCCCAGTCAATAGAAACTTTTAAATGGAATTAATTCCGGGAAGCGATTTTTTTTTTACTGTTTCGGAGGGTCATGGGTAGTCTAAAACCGGATTTTCGGGATTCTAACCCTGGAGCGTTAGCCGCCATTTTGATTAGAAGGGTGATTTAGTTTTTATTAAATATCTCGCTTATTTTCAACTTTAGAGTGAAAGTGTAATGACCAAACTTGTAGAATATTTAATACTCTACAATTTTGGTCCTTATCATTTTTCACCTAGGATCGATATTTTGGGTCTTAGACTCGAAAATGGGGGGTAAAATTTTTTTATTTTTTGAATTTACTTGGTATAATGAAAAACATCTTTTCCACACCACCACGGAGGTAGAATTTATGGCGCGTTTTTTTTTTAGCGTGGTATCCCCTGTAGGCCTAATCCACGCATAAATCCTTGGCTTAAAGTTGTAAATCGTAATTATGCAGTTTTTATACGTTTTGACGATGGTCCAGCCAAATTAACGTCGGTGTCTTCTACTGTTGGTTCTTCGCTAAAATCGGGATTGTCGTCTCGAAGTTCAGGTGAGTTGATGTTGAATGTTGTTTCAGGCAGATCGTCCAAAGTATCTTCATTGCATTCATCGATATCATCCTCATAAGACCTTAAGGGACAAACGTGCGAGAACGTGACGAACATTCGGGAGCTGCTCGATGAGGATAATATCGATGAATACATCGATATCAAAACGTATAAAAACTGCATAGTTCCGATTTACAACTAAGCCAAGGATTTATGCGTAGATTAGGACGCTAAAAAAAAACGCGCCATAAACTGTACCCCCGTGGTGGTGTGGAAAAGATATTTTTCATTATATTAACAAAAGTAAATTAAAAAAAAATTTTCACCCCCCATTTTCGAGTCTAAGACCCAAAATATCGATCCTAGGTGAAAAATGATAAGCACCAAAATTGTAGAGTATTAAATTTTCTACAAGTTTGGTCATTACACTTTCACTCTAAAGTTAAAAATAAGCGAGATATTTAATAAAAACTAAATCACCCTTCTAATCAAAATGGCGGCTAACGGTCCAGGGTTAGAATCCCGAAAATCCGGTTTTAGACTACTCATGACCCTCCGAAACAGTAAAAAAAAAATCGCTTCCGGAATTAATTCCATTTCAGCGGCTTTTTCGGGCTCTATTGACTGGGCTATTGAACGGCGTCATTGACGCGCCTACCGCGATCTCCAGGAGTCTATATTTCGGTCGCGATCCCACGGCCACGAGACCATTTCGGTGCCCCTCGCTTTCGCTGTCGATCGCCAAATACATCTTGTCGGCGAATACGTTAATTATCGCAAATATTCCCGAGCGAGAGCGCGACCCGGGGAGCGGTGTCGTGGTTTTACATGATAATTGTTACGCGAGGCAACCTCACCGTAGGTCGTTTATCTCCCGAGGATCCTCGCCGTCGTCCCAAGGGTCGAAATGTAGCAGCTCGGAAGATTTCAACAAGCTCCAACGTACGAGAGGCGGACGTGCGAAGCACAAGATTATCGCGACTTAAAGCGTCTCTAGGCTGTCAAGGTCGTCGAGGACGATCCACGAACGAATGCTCCCGAAATTTTCGCTCGATGGCGGAATCGATAGCGCACCCCACTCCGGGCGTACGCGGCCCCGCGAAGCTATCGCGCGGACCAATAAGGGATGAGCTCGCAGGCTCGCAGTGTCTCGTCGCACAGGGCCGTTAATCACGGCTTTTCGCAGGGCGCTCAACGGCCCTTTGTCCGCGCGGCAATTTTCCGGGTTTCTTCCCGGCAGCGGACGGGACGTGATTGCCTCCGTGTTCCTCCTTTTCGGTCCGGGAATGGCGATCGTCCATCCCGAAATCCGGTCACAGTGTGAGGAGGGCAGGTGAGTCGATTTTGCCCCGGCGTCCCGGGGCCCTGTCTTCACGGATCCGCCCGTCGCTGCGTCACGCGCTGCGCGCGTATTTTCTCGCGCTCCCCTGTGCTCGGTGGCCCGCAAGCACCTCGAAATCCGCTTGCCGTCGTCCAATTCTCGCTTCCGTCCTTGTCGTCTACTCCGCTTTTCCTTGATCCGATCTCAGGAACTCCTGTTTTCGGCTCGGTGAGGCGCCGCGTAAATAATACAAAATAAAATAGGATTAATAATAACGCAACGCGATGAGAATAGGCCCCCTGGAGATCTCGCATCGATTCGTTGAACCGTCCTCGGGCATTAAAAGGTCCCGAAACCCGCACCTTGTGACGGCGGCGGGGCGTTGCAACGCAGCGAAACTGATATATATATATATTGCTTCCTCATAGAGGAAGCTGTTTTCGTAAAAAAAATTTTTTTTCTGTTTTTCTGAACGTGTTCAGAATGTTCTAAAATGTCAAAAAATTGTAATTTTAAAAAATGTCTGTATGTGTGTATGTATGTGTGTATGTGTGTATGTGTCAAATTTACCAAAATTTCTATAACTCCAGAACTAATTAACCAAATCTTAACTAATTGTATATGAAATAGGGGTAGAATTTTCCGGTGAGTGCTATAGAGTATATAGTTCTTCGTTACCAATGTTCTGGAAACCGTTTTTTTTATTTTTTTACTCGTAAAAATTAGAGAAATTAAAAAAATCGGTTTTCAAAACATTGGTAACGAAAAAATACACACTCTATAGCACTCTCCGGAAAATTCTACCCCTATTTCATATACAATTCGTTAAGATTTGGTTAATTAGTTCTGGAGTTATAGAAATGTGTCAAATTTACCAAAATTTCTATAACTCCAGAACTAATTAACCAAATCTTAACGAATTGTATATGAAATAAGGGTAGAATTTTCTGGGGAGCGTCATAATGTGTACAGTTTTTGTTTCCGATTTTTTCGAAAACCAGTTTTTTTAATTTTTCAAATTTTTTGGGAAATAATTGATTGAATCTCAAAAAATTGTACATGAAGAAGGAATAGAATTTTCTGGGAAGTGTTATAAAGTGTACTATTTTTTGTTACCGATCTTTTTGGAAATCGGTTCCGAATGATCGAATCTCAAAGAATTGTACATAAAGTAAGGCTTGAATTTTCCGGGGAGTGCTATAAAGTATATAATTTTTTGTTACCGATTTTTTTGAAAACCGGTATTAGAAGTTTGACGAATTTTTCGGGACATAATTAACCGAATTTCAAACAATTGTATATGAAGTAGAGGTAAAATTTCCCGGGGAGTGTTATAAACTGTATAGTTTTTCGTTACCGATCTTAGAGAGAGAAAGGGAGAGAGGAAAAGGGAAAGAGAAAGAGAGAGGGGGGGAGGAAGAGAGAGAGAGAGAGAGAGAGAGAGAGAGAGAGAGAGAGAGAAAGAGAGACTATTTGCGTGTCTTATTACATATGTCTTCTGGGGCGAAGCCCGAGTAACAGATTTTTTAGAGTAATAGATTTAGAGCCCGCGAGAATCAGAATCAGAATCAAAATCGTCATTTATTAGACGCTCTGGGACTACGTCCCCTAAAGTGTCAAAACTAAATTACAAAAAGAGTGACAAATAAAATATGATACATTCGTGCATTCATATGTAAAAAGTAACTACAAATGAAAGATATAAGAGTAAAGTAAGTAAAAAAAATACAGAAACTAAATGAGACGTGTTACCACAGAAACTTAGCGCTTACAACTGAAAAGAAATAGCCATAGCAGAAAAATGATTTACAAAAGCCGTAAATAGGACAAAAGATAGTTTACACAATAATCTCAAGATACGTTCAGGTCTACCGACAGAAATCTCATGCGCCTAAAAATGAGAACAGGAATTCATATAGTTTCGCCTTGAAAGAGCCGATACACGTCGCGTTGCGAATGTCGGAAGGGAGAGAATTCCACAGCACGGCAGCGGAGAAACAAAAAGATCAAATTTCTTCGTTAGTGGACCGAATCTTTACCAAAAGTATATGAAATAGAAGTAGAATTTTCCGGGAAGTGCCATGATGTGTATAGTTTGTCGTTACCGACTTTCTGGAAACCGGTTTTTTAATTTTTAAAATTTTTCGGTAAATAATTGGCCGAATCCGACTGGGGAAACCACTAAAAAAAAGCGCGTCAGCAATAGTAACCCATTGGTAACGTGGAAACTATTATAAAGTACCGTACGTTGCCTTGTTTCCTGCTCCGTGTTTGGCGAACTCCACCTCTGCCGTAAGCTGCCTTTGGGCTGTTTTTGTTGCAGGACAGAGCAGGTCTATTGTTGCTTGTCAGGATAGATATTGCATCTTCCTTTCCTTGCAACTGCTGTCCTGGATATCTCAAGGTATAGTGTCGCTACTTTTTCTAACCTCACTATTGCCTCATCTCTCTGGGATCGACGTGAATCTTGCTGCGCATGCTCCTGCTTTTCTCATTTCTACACTTTTCTATCTCTTGCACCTGGATTCTCGCATGAGTTGCCGTCTGTGAGCATCAAGTCTTTCTGCAATCTTTTACCATCTGAGGGCTTCTGAACGTATTACCATCTTGACAATCTTGTACCATCTGAGGGCCTTCGAGCGTACTATTACCATCTGGACCGCCGTACTGCATCTCCCTGGTTTGGTTCCTTACCTGCTCGTTGTATTATGCAGCGTGTTATCCTGCCTGAGTGCTACAGGTGCAAGAAACCGATTGCGAATGCATCAGTTGACTGTGAATGCAGAAAACAATTTCAACCTGGTTGCGTCAAGCCGTATTCTGTGACTAAATACGCAGACCATTGCTGCAAAGCTCTGGTGAGACCTTCCGACACTCCGCTGACGCCGCAGGCCGAGGACAATTTTAATCTCGATACTATGACTATCCTGTAAGTGCCGGTGCTCAAGCACAGTCTCAATTGCAGTCTCAGGGAGATATAAACACAAACAACCTTTTGCTTCGAATATCTCAACAATTGACTGAGCAAATGAAGGAGTCAAATACGAGATTTTCGACTTTTGTCGAGGAGTCAAATGCGAGATTTACTGCTTTTGTCGAAGAGCAACGGCGTACAAATAACGATCTGAATAACAAGCTTGACAGATTGAATAGCATTGCTGGCAGTGTTGAGCGGAACAGTCAGCGGATTGTTGAGCTGGAGCAACAATGTAGTGCTCTTGCGAACGAGATTCGCAATTTAAAGGGTGACTGTGCCGGTTCTCACTCTGCTGCGCGGGATCGGTCTGCGAACGAGTTGATTATATCTGGTGTGCCTACCGCGATGTCTGTCACCCCCTTGGAGTGCGTTCGAAACGTATTTGCGACACTGGAAATCCCTGAGCTGTCGTGCCACATTCTTGATGTTAGGGCCGTCGCTCGTAAGCCTCTGCCGCCTGTGGCGGGTGACCGATCGTTACCGACTTCTACCGCGAGCTCTTATATTGTTAACTTCGGGCGCGGTACGCGACACCGTTATGTCCAAAAAACGGGCACGGCGTGTGCTTACGCAAAGGGAGGTTTGTGGTGGCAGCTCAGATCGGAGCGTGCATGTCAATGAATTGCTCCCTAAGGACACGTATGAACTGTTGCAGCACACGAAGCGCGTCGCTAAAGACAAGTCCTATCAATACGTCTGGGTGAGGGGAGGTCGCATCCATGTTAGACACTCGGATGGTGGGCCGGCAATTAGGATTGATTCAGCTGCAGATATTGATAAGCTCGTTTGACATGCCCGTTCCGATCACTCATTACCTTCCGTCCTGCATGGTGGCCCTATTTCGCGGTCCACTCAGTTTCACGTAGCTCAGTTTAATGCCAACTCTCTGCGGGCACATATTGATTATATCAGACTGATTTCTCCACTAGTTTTTATCACATTATTTCAGTTTCTGAAACGTGGCTCAATGAGAGCGTCTCAGATGTGACAGTGGCCTTAAATGACTACTTTTTAATTCGTCATGATAGGGTGGGACGGATGGGTGGTGGTGTAGCGTGCTACGTGCATAAATCACTTAAGGTTAAGATTATAGCTACCTCAGATAATGCCTGCGAAAATCTACCTGAATATCTTCTCATCGAAATACGACTGTTAGATGGAGAATCGGTTTTGTTCGCGTCTATTTATAGAAGACCTAAAGGTCTCCTCTTATGCAATTTTGTTGAGTCATTGAGCCGATTCTCTCATCTGTATAAAAATATCATCATTGGTGGCGATCTTAATTGTAATCTATTATCGACTAATTTTGAGGCGAATTATTTGCGTAAACTTATGTCTAGCTTATCACTACATATCGTGGACTCACAATCTACTTATCATACGGCAACCTCAGATTCATGGCTTGATGTGTTGGTAGTAGATGACCTAGAAAAGGTGTCATCATTTACGAAATCTCAGAGTCCGTTCATTGCTGGACATGACGTCATTGCACTCTCTATGTCATTCAACTGTAATCCGATAACTGAGCGCTCTATCTCACGGCGAAATTACAGAGGCATTAATTGTTCGGTGTTCTCCGAATATCTTGGATCCATCGCTAGCTCAGTGCGGTCTGAAATTGGGGAGGTGATTGATGACGCGAATGTTGACAGATTCTGTGACGTGCTTTCTGGTAACCTGCTCAGGGCACTGGATACATTTGCCCCTATTCGTGTATTTACAATCATGAAGCCTCCGGTGCGGTGGCTCACCGATGATCTCAAGACCCGGATGCGCGTTTGCAGTCAATTATATAAGCAAGCAAAATGTTCTGGCAGTCTGCTTGGCTACACCACCTATAGATTTTTTCGCAACCAATTGAATGCCGACATTAAACGTGCCAAAAGCGAATTTCAGTTTGATTCCTTCAAAAACATTACTGATCCAGCAAAACTGTGGAGAGAGTTGGCTCGCCTCGGTCTAGTAAAATCAACCTTGGTTTCTCCTCTACATTTTTTCACACTAGATCAATTAAACTCATTTTACATTTCGGTTTCTGCTGTATTGTTACCTTGCTCATACACTGATTTTATCTTTGCTATAAACCAAGTAGTTTGTCCATCTCATCGTCCAGAGTTTGTTTTCTCTTCTGTAACGCCAGATATTGTCTATAAACTCATTTCTATGGGACCTTTTCATTCATATGCGTCAGGGTCGGATGGCATACCACTTTATATCTTGCGTATTGCTTGGCCTACAATTGCATCGTGTCTAACTACCCTATTCAACCGTTCATTGGAAACTTCTTCATTTCCATCTCAGTGGAAGCGGGCACTTATCCGCCCTCTCTCCAAGATCCGTATTCCTTCATCTCCATCTGATACGCGACCAATAGCCAATCTGCCTGAATTGTCTAAAGTACTTGAGAGGATCGTTGCCTCACAGATCACTGACTATTTAATCAAGCATGATCTCATAAATCCAAGACAGTCTGCATATCGTCCAAGTCATAGCACTCAATCAGCACTTCTGCGTGTTAGTGATGACATCAAGAAGGCGATTGACGGTGGGCTGGTAACGATTATGGTCCTTTTTTACTTCAGTAAGGCGTTTGACACAGTCCCGCACCTTCAACTTCTGATTAAACTGAAAGAGTTAGGTTTTTCTGACCCTGTGCTCAAATGGATTTATTCATACTTAACGGGTCGTTCTCAGGCAGTGATTGACGATGCCGGTAATCTCTCGTCGTGGCAATTTACGTTATGTGGTGTACCTCAGGGCTCTGTGCTGGGTCCATCTTTATTTTCCCTATACATTAATGATATAAGTAAAGTCTTGTTATATACAGAACACATGATGTTTGCCGATGACGTCCAGATTTATCGTGCGTGTCTACCTTCTGACATTCCCCACAATCTTAACTTAGTCTCTGTGGACGCGAATGCTATTTTCGATTATGCATCGGCAAATGGTCTGAAACTTAACCCTGCTAAATCTAAGGTAATCATATTCGGCAGTAGTAAAAATGTCAACAACATAGATTTCAACCTTCTTCCACCTATCACTGTTAACAATACACAATTACCATTTGTTAGTGAGGTGAGAAATCTGGGTGTCTGTTTCGAATCTAATCTCTCTTGGAAGAAGCATATCATGCATGTTTCGCAAAAAGTTCACTGGGCGATACACAAGCTGAAATTCAATAAAAACTCTCTCTCTACTGAGCTGAGAATTAAGCTTGTAACGACGTTAATTCTACCCCATTTAGATTATTGTTGCCTGGTCTATCATGGCTTGAGTGATGAACTGAACACCAGATTACAGAGACTAGTGAATTGCTGCATCAGATTCATATATAACTTGCGGCGGGATGAGCATATTACTCAGTATAGGCGTCGCCTAGGATGGCTTTTGGTGGAAAATAGAAGGCGGTACTTTCTCGGGTGTCAGATGTATCGGATACTCTATTTGTCTTCACCTTTGTACGAAAAATTCGTCAAACTTCTAATACCGGTTTTCAAAAAGATCGGTAACGAAAAATTATACACTTTATTGTAGGGATATAGGTTCTATAATAAGTTTATTAAAATTATAGAGTAATGGCCAGAAGAATCGGGAATACAATGTAACACTCTACAGTCTCTTACAATGCTCACTCGCTACGCTCTTAGCTCGTCAAAATCGATCTGCTCTCTTCGCTAGACAGATTCAGACTGAGCGCGGTCGCCCAAACGCTTTACTTTTATATTTTATTTCGGAAAACATTTCTCATTTCAGTCGCCGCCATCAATCGACGCCGAAAGTCGCTAATCTTGTCAACGGTATCGCCGCCTCTTACAAACGATGCCGCCGCCTCGAGCGAACGAAGTCGGTCCTCTTTACCGATCGTCACTTCTTTCTTTCTCTCTCTCTCTCTCTCTCTCTCTCTCTCTCTCTCTCTCTCTCTCTCTCTCTCTCTCTCTCTCTCTCTCTCTCTCTCTCTCTCTCTCTCTCTCTCGCTCTCTCTAACTTCCACGCATCCTACATTATAGCACTTCCCGGAAAATTCAAGCCTTACTTTATGTACAATTCTTTGAGATTCGATCATTCGGAACCAATTTCCAAAAAGATCGGTAACAAAAAATAGTACACTTTATAACATTCCCCGGGAAATTCTATTCCTTCTTCATGTACAATTTTTTGAGATTCAATCAATTATTTCCCAAAAAATTTGAAAAATTAAAAAAACTGGTTTCCGAAAAGATCGGTAACAAAAACTGTACACATTATGACGCTCTCCAGAAAATTCTACCCCTACTTCATATACAATTCTTTAAGATTCGGTCAATAAATTCCCGAAAAATTGAAAAAATTTTGATACCGGCTTCCAAAAAGATCGGTAACAAAAAATTATACACTTTATAGCATCGTAGCCATCCTCAAAAAATTAGAAAATTTTGAAACCGATTTCTAAAAAATTAATTATGAAAAATTATACACGTCTTTGCCATCCCCGAAAAATTATAAAAATTTGAGCATTGTTTTTAAGAAAGTAACAAAAAATTATCTCTAAAAAACCTCAGCTAATATATCAAAATTTTACCTTTATTTTATATATAATTCTTTAAGATTCAATTATTTTCCGAGAAATTGGAAAAATTTTGTAACCGGTTTCCAAAAAAATCGGTAACAAAAAATAATACATTTTATAGCACTCCCCAGAAAATATTACCTCTACTTCATATGCAATTGTTTGAGATTCGGTCAATTAATTTCCGAAAAATTGAACAATTTTTTGATACCGATTTTCCCAAAGATTGCATACACTTTATGGCAATCCCCGAGAAATTCTTCCCCTACTTCATTTTTTTAAGATTTGGTCAATTAATTTCCGAAAAATTGGAAAAATTTTGTAACCGATTTCCAAAAAGATCGGTAACGAAAAACTATATACTTTATAGCATTTTCCTGAAAATTCTACCCCTACTTCATATATAATTCTTTAAGATTCGGTCGATTATTTCCCGAAAAATTAGAAAAATTAGAAAAATCGGTTTCCAGAAAATCGGTAGCAAAATACTATATACTTTATGGCACTCCCCGGGAAATTCTACCCCTATTTCACATACTTTTGGTAAAAATTCGGTCCACTGACGAATGAGTAGTTCGCGGTCAGCATACATACATACATACATACATACATACATACATACAGACGTCTGGTACTTATATATATATATATATATATACTAGCTTTTGAGCCCGCGCGAAGCGCGGGCATAAATCTCGAAAACAGCTCCAATTCTTTCACAAATTTTTTACATGTTACCGATGTATATGTTCCCGAGAAATTGGAAAAATTTTGTAACCGGTTTCCAAAATGATCGGTAACGAAAAAAAATACACTTTATAGCACTCCCCAGAAAATTTTACCTCTACTTCATATACAATTGTTTGAAATTCGATTAATTAATTTCCGAAAAATTGGAAAATTTTCTGATACCGATTTCCCCAAAGATTGGTAACAAAAAATTATACGCTTTATGGCAATTTCCGGAAAATTCTACCCCTACTTCATATCTAATTCTTAAGATTTGGTCAATTATTTCCCGAAATAAATTTTTTAAGATTTGGTCAATTAATTTCCAAAAAATTAGAAAAATTTTGTAACCAAAAAAATTTTTTTTTACATCCACGGAATATACGTTTTGCATGATTAAATAAAACTCAATTCATTAATTAATATTTATAATTACAATTTTTGTAATTGGAAAAATTTTTGATGCCGGTTTTCAAAAAGATCGGTAACAAAAAATTATACACTTTATAGCACCCCCCGGGAAATTCTACCCCTACTTCATGTATAATTTTTTAAGATTTGGTCAATTAATTCCCGAAAAATTGGAAAAAATTTGTAACCGGTTCCCAAAAAAATCGGTAACGAAAAATTGTACACTTTATAGCAATTCCGGGAAAATTCTACCTTTATTTCATATGTAATTCTTTAAGATTCAATTATTTCCCGAGAAATTGGAAAAATTTCGTAACCGGTTTCCAAAAAGATCGGTAACGAAAAATAATACATTTTATAGCACTCCTCAGAAAATTTTACCTCAACTTCATATACAATTGTTTGAAATTCGGTCAATTAATTTCCGAAAAATTGAACAATTTTTTGATACCGATTTCCCCAAAGATTGGTAACGAAAAATTATACACCTTATGGCAATTCCTGAGAAATTCTATTCCTACTTCATATTTTTTTTAAGATTCGGTCAATTAATTTCCGAAAAATTGGAAAAATTTTGTAACCAGTTTTCAAAAAAATTGGTAACGAAAAATTATACACTATACAGCACTCTCCGGAAACTTCTACCTCTGTTTCATATATAGTTCTTTGAGATTCGGTCGATTATTTCCCGAAAAGTTAAAAAAATTAAAAAAATCGGTTTCCAGAAAATCGGTAACAAAAAACTATACACTTTATGGCACTACCCGGGAAATTCTACCCGTTTCATATAAAATTCTATGAAATTTGATCGATTATTTCCCGAATTCGGTCAATTATTTCCCGAAAAATTAGAAAAATTAGAAAAATCGGTTTACAGAAAATCGGCAGCTAAAAACTATACATTTTTTGGCACTCCCCGGGAAATTCTACCCCTATTTCATGTACCCGTGGTAAAAATTCGGTCCACTAACGAATGAGTAGTTTGCGGTCAGACAGACAGACATACAGACGTCCGGTACTTATATATAGAGATCTTGATATATAATCATATCATATTAACACATTATTTTTAGACGTAGCTGTTGAAAGAGAATTAGATAGTGACTTAATTTTGGGAGATATAGGTCAAGGATTGCCATTTAAAGCTGGTACGTTTGATGGGACTGTCAGTATTTCTGCGCTTCAGTGGTTGTGCTATGCAAGCAAAACTTCGCACAATCTTACAAAACGTTTATATCGTTTCTTCTCAACGTTGTATGCATGCCTGTCAAGAAGCGCAAGAGCAGTGTTACAATTCTATCTATTTAGAGAACAGTGAACAGGTTGTTAAATTAATCACGGCACACGCCACAAAAGCTGGCTTTTATGGCGGTGTGGTTGTCGATTTTCCGAATAGCGCAAAAGCAAAGAAAATGGTCTTGGTTTTAATGACCGGAGGAGCTGCTCCGCTTCCAAAGGCACTAGGCGTAGAGAACGAAGATGGACAAACCGTTGCTAATTCAAGAAGGTTTGATCCTCTCGTTGTCCGTTATTTTATTATTTTGTATTTGCAATTATTTTAAATATTTCTTTAACTATAATGTTAATATTACGGTAATAATAAACAATATTAATAATAAGAGATCAAAGAATGAATTCAATACTTTATATTATTATTATTCTTTACGTAAACATAAATTGTGAAATACTCTGTTGTACTCCAGTAGGTAATACTTTTTCTAATTCTTCATGATCCAACCACTGGTATTTTACGTTATTGTTGATTTGTAAGATAAAGATATACTGTTTCTAAGATGCGTAACACTACAAAATGCATGATATCAGTACAAAATTACCTTTTTCAAAAAGGTAAAAAAAGGCGCCAAGTACACGCGTAGTTGTTACCTCGAAAAAACCAAATAGTAATATCATTAATTTTAAATTAAAAAATATTTTAATAAAACCCAAATAGTACGTAATATCTTTGTATCTTGTGACGTGACAAAATCGCGTCCTCCACCCAGGCAGAGCTCGGCCGAGGGGAGTGTAGGGGATGGCGCCTCGGCCCGACAAGGGGAGGGCCACTCAAAATTTATCATTCTTTCTAGTTAGATTTTGTAGGAGCGACAAGCGGTGCCGGAGTATGAGATCAGGGATGCATATTGTAACGGCCGGAGTGCCGCAACGTGGGAAGGAAGGACACTAGGGAGGAACGCTGGAGTGAGCGGTTGACCGGCGGGTGGGTCACGCGGGCCCCGCCACCAAGGCGCATAATAGGTCTCGCCCAGCACATCCCTGGCCCCGCCGCAGCATAAGGAAGAGGTGCGTCGCCGCTACCGCGGAGCGGATGGACGACCCGGATGCCTCACCCCGGCGATACTTGGGGCACCGAGCAGGATAGCCACGGCCTGGCCAGCCGGGCTAACACTGAGATGGGCCCGTACCCGGAACAGCCATTTAAAATTGCCGCGGGCAGGCGGCGGAAACGAGCGGTGCCGCGAGCAGACGGCACGCGCGACAAGTCGGCGGGGCGGAAATCGCGAGCCTGGGGGCGCACGCGCGGGCCCAGCGTGGTCTCGCCGGGCCGGCCGCTCATCACTGTCGCACGAGCCGCAGGCGAGGAGCCATACCTCGGAGAAGTGTCTTGACGCCGCCGAGCAGCAGCGAGCAGCGACCTTGTAAGATCTCCACTCCGGTACTGCCGCGATATGAAGGGCTCGATTTCGGCCGGGGCCCCGCACAAGTGAATGCACGTACCGCTTAGATTACCGTGCAAATCCGTCGGATTACTTTATGCGCGTGGTTGCCGGCTCCCGTGCGGGGAAGGTCGGGTAGGTTATTGCGTCGCTTAATTGAGATCGCGGACGCGGGGCTGGCTGAGATCGCGCCCGGGAAGTGTATAGCAGGGCCTTCCTCGGAAATCGCGCGGCCGACAGTCGATCCGTTTATTCGTGTCGTGTCGCGTATTCGTATATGGTGTTTGTCGGGGAACGGAACGTGCCGCGGGCGACGCGTTTCGAGAGATAGCGCGTGAGGCGTCGTGCATCGTGCACACCCGCGGTTATCATGTTGCGTTCGTGATCGTGTTGTATTCGGGATCGAGAATATTGTACTCGGGATTGAGAATAGTGTCGAGGCGGTGGATATCGGCGGGAGCCTCACCGGGAGCCTCGCGCATATTTTGCGTCGTGCAGTGCGGACAAGTATCGTCGCGCTCGCTCGCGGGGGGGGGGGGGGAACCGCCCGATTGCGTTCGGGAGCACTGCGTGCTCGGGAGCATCGTCGTTGCGACTTCGGGAATATTGCGTGTTTGGGATATTGTTGCTGTGAATTCGCGTTGTATCGAGATTGTTAATTGTCGCGTGCTCGGATTGATAGTGCTGCGTGTTTGCGGTCGCCCGCACGGCTGTTAACGGGCTGCGACACCGCCGGGAAAATCAGTGCGTATTCGCGTTCATACGGACCGGGATTGCCGGGCTCGTCCGGGTATCCCGCGAGCGTTTCACGCCGTCGTCCGGGCAAGTTACGTCGGGCCTGCTCGTAGGGAGCGGCCCGCGGGCATAAGATTGTCGCGTGCCCCGTGCGTGCGTTAGCGGCCGGTTCGAGTTAACACCAGGACGTGGTCCCTGATTTACCGTGGAATTTCCGTCTTAATCTGTTCACTCTGAAATACATTTCTGTTATTGTTTAATTTGTGTTGATTGCGCTACGTCTTTCCTCGCTCCTCCTCAAAGGAACGTGCCGACGCCCTGAGCTCACGTCCGGGTGGAGGTTATCGAGAGTAGACCTTAAGTCTTGAGACGTGGTGCGCGTCTATAATCGCACCTGGCGCCTATCGGAATCGTTGCATCGGTAATTCGTGAGAGACATCACGGAGTAATTTGCGGCCGCGCCCCTCCGGCTAGCTAGACCGGAGGAAATCGGGTCGCAACCTCGAAAAAACCCAAAAGTGAGTGAGTAGTATCTTTATTTACAAAAAAATTAAAACCCAAGTAGTACATATAAGTGATAGCTTTATATCCTTTTCACAAAATTGTATTATCTAACTTAACTCAAGTGACATGTATTTAAAAAAAAAATTGAAATCTTTAATTTCTTCTTTACAAAGTTATATTACTTAACTTAACTCAAGTATCTAACGTAAGTGGTAGCTTTATATATTTTTCACAAAATTATATTACCTAACTTAACTCAAGTGACATGTATTTCAAAAAAAGATGTGAAATCTTTATTTTCTTCTTCACAAAATTACATTACCTAACTTAAATCAAGTGACATGTATTTCAAAATAGATGTGAAATCTTTAAATTAAATTGCGCCAATTGTAAACAGAATATGTATATTGCTTTGAAAGATAATTGTTATGCAACTACTTTAAAGAAATAAAACCCAAGTGGTATCTTCGTATTTCTATTCAAGGGTCTTCCTATTCTAAACTCAAGTGATAATAGCTTCTGTTCGAGATTCCGTTCACGTTGCGCCATCCGATCAGATGGCAGCATCGATCTGATACGACCGGCCAGAGCGACGCGGCAGTTTGCGCAAGCACGGGCGCGCTCATCGCCGTCTTCTTCCTCGCGATCATCGAAGTCGTACAAATAGTCGCGCTCTGAATAGACGTACCACGTGTGCACTGTGCGAACGAGTGTCGTATCCCGGATTTACGCTCAACGCAGCGTTTTACGCTGACTGAATACGTTCATATAGCGAAATAAGGACTGCTCATTTTATCTGGTACATCCTCAGGACCGATCAAGTTCACACGTGCGCGAGTGCCGACCGCCACGTGTCTCACCGGCTCACGGGCGACTCATCTACAGGGAGACAATTAACAATTGCCTAATCCATACAGAAATAACTCACAGACTTCTCATTTAAGGTACCCTCAACATTTATCAGGTCAGACTGTACATCTATTGTTCTCATTAAAGACTGCTCAGACTGCGCTCTGAGCTACATTAAAAAACGCAAGCATAATTAATAACACCTTCCACGCGCGTTCTTCTCATTCCGCTTCCATCGCCGGAATTAATCAGCGATTTCGCAAACAGCTTCTTAATTCTCTTTAACAAATTTTTAATATTACAAAAAATTATTTTAATTACAAAGAATTAAAGAAGTAACAGTACAAAATAAAAATATTTAACTAAAACAAAATAAATAATTTTTCTTGTAAAAAAACTTGGCGCTGCTTTTTTATTCCCGTCGCATTCTTCCTTAAATTATGTTTATTGTTTTTTATTCAATCAAAAATCTTAGTACTAATGTTTAAATTTTAATGTTTTAGTTTCAAAGTCTAGCAACGCCAAGTTTTTTTACAAGAAAAATTATTTATTTTGTTTTAATTAAATATTTTTATTTTGTACTGTTACTTCTTTAATTCTTTGTAATTAAAATGATTTTTTGTAATATTAAAAATTTGTTAAAGAGAATTAAGAAGCTATTATCACTTGGGTTTAGAATAGGAAGACCCTTGAATAGGAATACGAAGATACCACTTGGGTTTTATTTCTTTAAAGTAGTTGCATAACAATTATCTTTTAAAGCAATATACATATTCTGTTTACAATTGGAGCAATTTAATTTAAAGATTTCACATCTTATTTTAAAATACATGTCACTTGAGTTAAGTTAGGAAATATAATTTTGTGAAGAAGAAAATAAAGAATTCACATCTTTTTTTGAAAAACATGTCACTTGAGTTAAGTTAGGTAATATAATTTTGTGAAAAAGATATAAAGCTACCACTTACGTTAGATACATGTCACTTGAGTTAAGTTAGGTAATATAATTTTGTAAAGAAGAAATTAAAGATTTCAAATCTTTTTTTTAAATACATGGCACTTGAATTAAGTTAGATAATATAATTTTGTGAAAAAGATATGAAGCTACCACTTATATGTACTACTTGGGTTTTAATTTTTTTGTAAATAAAAACACTACTCAACCACTTTTGGGTTTTTTCGAGGTACAAAGATATTATGTATCATTTGGGTTTTATTAAAAATTTTTTAATTTAAAATTAATGATACTACCATTTGAATTTTTTCGAGGTAACAACTACGCGTGTACTTGGCGCCTTTTTTTTACTTTTTTGAAAAAGGTAATTTTGTACTGATATATTGTGACGTGACAAGTCGCATCCACTACCCGAACGGGCTCGGCTGAGGGAAATTCGGGGGTGCTTCCTCGCTCAGAGCGGGAAAGGGCTATTGCGTTATTATAATTATCCTTTAAGTTCGTTTAAGAGAATTGTGGTGACTAGAACCTTTTTTGGAACGGCCATGAGCCGCCACGAGGGAGAATTTGGAAAATCATTGAGGCGACCGAGGGACGTGGCTGCCAGTCGGGTCGTGCTCGGACCTCCCCGCAAGCAACGTCAAACAGCGCTGCCCGAGATCCGACCCCGAACTCGACCACCACAGCAGTTTGGAGCCAAAGATCCCCGGGGGACGCCTGAACGTAGTACCAGGAAGGCCAGGGTGCGGAGGTACAGCCCAAGGAAGTGCACAGCCTTGTGGTCGCCACCCCGAGGGACCGCCGGCAGACGTGGCCAAGGCCCGGCCAGCCTGGTCCACGCAACGCCGGCTAAATAATCGCGGCCAGGACAGTCGGATTAGTTTGAAGAAGCCGCGCCGAGGCGGAGGTAGTTTAAACAGCGCCGCAAGACAGGAGCGGCGCTCGAGGCAGGGAAAAGTGCTAGAATCGGCGGACACACGGGCGCGCTACTGCGCAAGCGCGGGGAGCCGTCGCGGTCCCGGGTCCCGGCCGGTCCCGGCGGGCCATCGTTGCCTCACTGTCACGGCGACCAGAGACGGGGAAGCATCTTCCGATCCCCGAGCAGCCCGGACCCCCGGAAGGAAGACAATACTTGTAAGGTCACCACTCTGGCGTTCCCGCGTTAAAGAGGATTCGCTCGACCTCACTCCCTGGAAGAATACCTCTTGCCTGAAGACTGAGCGCTTATGGTTACCTCGCATTCTGCCTCGAAAGGACCGGATCGGAATCCGTGCAGGAACCTCGTCGAGAGCAAGTCCTCGCGTAAGTAGAGACCACCTTAACCCTCCCCGGGAACACCGTCACGGCTGACAGTCGCATGGCGGATTCGTTGTGCTCTCTAATTGTTGAGGTAATCGCGGTGCATATTAGAGTCGCTATCGCGCATTTCGTGTTGCGGATTCGGGCGGTCACGCGGTGGATTCGTGAGCGTGCATTTCGCAAGTGGCAATGTTAATTTGAATGGCACTCAGATCCGCACTGAGAGTATTGAGGCGTAAGTGAGTGTCGCAGAGTACTCGGGTCCGCGAGAACGTCGAAATCGTGTTTTGCGTTGGATAAAGCCGCAGGGTCGGCGGGATTGGCGCGGGGCCGCGGAATCGCCGGGGTTCGTAAAAGTCTCGGGATTAGTGTGACTAGCCGCAGGATCGTCCGCGATCCGGGCTCTTTTTTGTGTTCGGGGATATTTGAGGCGAGGACAATCGTCTGTCGGGATTTGGTCAGGCGAGATCGCCCGCCGAAAAAAGGTATCATTGGCGAGGTCGGTCGCCTGTCGGCGGGGTCGACACGGCGGAACCGTCCGCCCTTATTGCGTCGTGTGGAATCGTGGGAACCCGAGTACTCGTCGTCGATGGCGCAAGTAAATTCGTGTGAGTATTCGTCGGTGTTGCGTTGTCGCGTTGTTGCGTTAGCGTCGTGTAAATGTTCGTCGAGATTGCGTTATTGCGAGGTTGCGTTAGCGTCGTGTAAATGTTCGTCCGGGTTGTGCCATTGCGTTGTTACGTTAAGTCGCGTGAACATTCGTCGGTCGCGTCATTGCATGCGCTGATGGCGTTGCGAGAGGCTCGTCGGCCTTTCGTCGCGGTGGAGATTCGTCGTGTTCAGAAATTATCTCTCTGACGTACGAGCGGCCATATCCTTGAGCCGACCAATCAGACGTCGACCCGACCGGGTATGCTCGACGGGTCAATATATCGATCATCGCGCGGGGGATCGCTCGGGCGCCTCGTCTCTCGCGGAATCGTTTTCCGCCATAAGTGTGCTTGATTTCGCTGTGCAAGACGGACGTGCATTGCTATCCTCGCTTGTGGAGAGAGTTGTAAAGAAGTGCAGAGACAACGATCCACGGTGATAACCGTACGGACACCGATCCGGGATCGACTCATCGACGGAATTCGGACAATTGACCAGAGGATTGTGGACTATGAATTACGGACTGCGGCCAAGACCGGCTCACGGCACCGCGCCGTCAGATTAGTGTTCGCATCCGCGTAAACGACACAGGGAATACTGCGTCTCGCCCGGGTGTGCTCGCCGCCTGCTCTCGCCAGGCACCAAACAAGTGCGTCGATTCAGAACACGTCGACATAGCGTTTCCGCGAGAGATTTATGCGTGTGTCTTTGCGTATCCTCGGATTGCAACGGCGTTATGATTTGTGACTTCTATTCTATATTTTTTGGATCCCCTCGATACTTACTACTTTGCGTTACTCCAAGTATATTACTTTTGTTTTATTCATTTATGTGTGATTAATTGCGCCACGCCTCCTCTCCGAATTCCCCCGAAAGAAAACTACGCCTTAAGGTATCGCCTGGGATATTGTGTTAAAGGGAGTATTGTACGGTGGTGCGAGTTGTCGTATCATATTGCATTATCAGGCTATTTTTTGCGGGCACCCGCCCGCGGTACCTCTTTGTATCTGGCCGTTTTCTCAACATAACTTCGCGTTCTGTTAATCCTCGATTGCCCTCCTCCGGATAGCGTGACCGGGGGAAAAAGCGTCGCAATATATATATATATATATATATATATATATATATATATTGTAGAATATGCGATTCTAATTTGGCGCGTAATCTGGGTGCTCGCGGCGCTGCGTCTACCGTGCGTGTGGTAACACTGAAGCGTGCGTGCACGCGTGTGTCTCTTCAGAAGCTCGATAGTCGTACTACACAGCAGTCGCATACATTGTAACAGACAGAGAATAAAAAGAGACTCATTATCCATTCGATTCTTTATTTCTTAGAAACACAACAGTGGTGTCAGAAGTGGGATCTTCAAGAGCTCTGATACCAGATCCTCCGATTTGCAAGTACAAAAACAACGATGGCACAGCCGACGACAAACATATCGCCGGAATTATTACAAGCGTTGTCGGCCATAATGGCGAACGCTTTACAAGCATCGGTCGCGAATATGAACGCCGAAGCGGGTGGCACAGGAGGCCCGACGATCAACCAGCCTCGACCACCGCACTTTTCCGTATCAGAGTACCGCTCAACGAAACACACGCTGGTAGCCGACTACTTCAAACGTTTCGAATGGGCGCTCGAGCTGAGCAAAATTCCAGGTAATCAGCATGCTAATTACGCGCGCGTCCATATGGGCTTAGAATTGAACAACGCATTAAAGTTTCTCATCAGCCCACGAATTCCTGAAGAACTTTCATTCGAGGAGATAAAGACGGTTTTGATCTCACACTTCGATCGAGCCAAAAACAAATACGCGGAAAGTATCAAGTTTCGCCTTATTATACAACAGAGCGGAGAAACTATTGCTAATTTCGCTTTACGCTTGCGGCAAGGTGCGGCGCATTGCGAGTACGGTGAATTCCTCGACAGGATGTTGATAGAACAACTACTACATGGCCTGCTGGTCCGTGAAATGTGCGATGAGATTGTTGCCAAGAAACCTGCTACGTTCGCAGAAGCCTACGACATTGCAAATGCGCTCGAAGCTACGCGCAAGACAACGAATGAGGTTAAGGACTCATCCGAGCCGTCAGCGCGGGATGCCACGCACAAATTAGGTTATGGTCCGCCCAAACTGAAGCAAGAAAAGAAGACAGTACGTCAACGCTCATCTTCTCGAGGGCGGAAGCAGCAGCCGAACTACCACTACTCATCGAAGCAGCCAGGGTCGAAGAAATTAGGGGACAATTATTCGTGCTACGGCTGTGGTGGTAAACATGCTAGAAATCAGTGCCGTTTTCGCGATGCGGTTTGTAATTTATGCGGTAAAAAAGGTCATATTGCTAAAGTGTGTAAATCAAAAGAGTCTCGTACAGATACACGAGCAATTGCAGCGATACAACCGGCGGAAAACATAGATACGATTCAATGTCTAAATAAAGTTAACGCGGTAAATGCGATTAATAAACATATGATCGATGTTACTATAGAGGGTAAAACATTACAAATGGAAGTGGACACGGGTGCGCCATGCGGTATTATTAATGTAAATACATTGCGTAAAATTAAACCGAATTTCTCGTTAGAAAAAACAGATAGACAGTTTGTCAGCTACACCGGTCACCGAATTCCATGTATAGGTCGTATTCTAGTTAAAGTTGCTATCGATAACACTACTCGAAAACTCAATCTGTTTGTAGTCAAAGGACAATTTGATGCATTATTCGGAAGAGAATGGATCTCACATTTTGTACACGAAATCAATTTCGTTAATCTCTTTTCAGCGGCGGAAACAAGTACGATACATACAATTAGTACAGCTACTCCGAAGTTAACACAGGAACAGACCGTGCGACTAAATCAATTGTTAGATAAGTACAAAGAGGTGTTCGATTCAAAAGCAGGTACACTCATTGGTCCGCCTATTTCCTTACATAAAAAACCGGGCACAACGCCAATATTTGCGAAAGCCAGAGAAATACCATTAGCACTTCGTGAAGCGTATGCGAAAGAAATAGACACGAAAATACAGTCAGGTTTTTACAAACGGGTAGATTATTCCGAATGGGCGTCAACAACTCATGTAGTAGTTAAGAAGAATGGTAAATTGCGTATTACGGGTAACTATAAACCGACAGTAAATCCCCGTTTAGTTGTAGACGAACATCCAATCCCAAAAAAGGAACATTTGTTTAGCCAATTAGAAGGTGCAAAAATTTTCTGTCATTTGGATGCTTCGGATGCTTACTCTCATTTTGTTCTTGACGATGAATCCAGCCATATGCTTACTCTCAACACGCCAACGCATGGATTAATTCGTCCAACTCGAGCAGTCTACGGCGCAGCCAGCATACCTGCGATTTGGCAACGAAGAATGGAAGAAATGATAAAAGACCTACGAAACATTAAGAATTTCTACGATGACTTCTACATTTATGCAAAGGACTTTGAATCACTCTTACAAATTCTGGACGAAACTCTACAAAGATTCAGGGAACAAGGCCTACATCTCAATCGTGAGAAATGTGTATTCGCTACATCAGCTATTGAATTCCTGGGACATAAAATTGATTCTCAAGGTATACACAAATCCGACAGACATATTCAGGCAATTAAGAATGTACCTAAACCGAGCACACCGGAAGAATTACAATTGTTTCTAGGCAAAGCTACCTACTATAGTTCCTTCATCCCTGATTTATCCACAAGAGATCGACCTCTCAGAGACATGTTGCGCACCAACCCATTCGAATGGACGACGACGGCTGAAAAAGCTTTCAAGGATATCAAGGACATCTTAACGTCGCCTCAAGTGTTAATGCCATATGATCCAAAACGTCCGCTGTTACTTGCAACAGATGCCAGCAAAACAGGATTGGGAGCTGTCCTTTCACATAAACTGAACAATGGACAAGAACGACCAATCGCATATGCAAGTCGTACAATGAGCGCTACAGAACAACGCTATCCACAGATTGACAAAGAAGCCTTAGCAATAGTATGGGCTATTCAGAAATTCTTTCATTATCTTTACGCCCGACATTTTACGATCATAACAGATCACAAGCCTCTAACGCAGATTTTGCATCCAGAGAAGTCTTTGCCTACTCTTTGTATTAGTCGAATGGCCAATTACGCCGATTACTTAGCACACTTCGATTTTGATGTTGTATTCAAGCCAACGGAAGAAAATACTAATGCAGACTATTGTTCAAGAGTACCTATACCAGCATCCACGCTTACTACACATCGAATTTCTCTCAAAGAAAAGGAAGAGATAGAGTATGATGGGTTTGATCATTTCGTCCTTCACCAGATCAGACAACTTCCAATTAAAGCCGAGAATATTGCACGCGAAACTCGGAAGGATCCTCACTTGGGAAAAATACTTCAACATTTAGAATCAGGTCAAGAGTTATCTCGTTATGGATACAAAGCACCGGAAGCCAACTATAGATTGGGGAGCAACTGTTTAGTATTCGAACATCGGGTTGTGATACCACCAGTCTTTAGAGAAGCAATACTGAGCGAACTACATACAGCACACATAGATATAGTCAAGATGAAAGGCTTAGCAAGATCATTCGTTTTCTGGCCTGGCATTGATTCGGCTATTGAAGAAGTGGCCAAAACTTGTGCAGATTGTTCGAAGAACGCGCATGAACCTCCGAAATACAGGCACCATCACTGGGAGTATCCAAAAGCTCCTTGGGAACGTATACACATCGTCTACGCGGGACCAGTGGCAGGAAAAATGCTGTTTATCATCGTTGATGCATATAGCAAATGGCTAGAGGTAAAAGCGACAAGTTCTACGACAGCATCAGCAACAATCGCTATCTTGGAAGAACTGTTTGCCACTTACGGAGTTCCAGTCACGATCGTGTCAGATAACGGTCCTCAGTTTGTCGCAGCAGAGTTCAAATTGTTCCTTCAAAAGAGTGGCGTCAAGTTTCAAAAACTAATAGCACCGTATCATTCATCTACAAACGGTCAAGCGGAACGTTACGTTCAAACCGTGAAAAACACGTTGAAAACTATGGCAACGACGCCAGGATCCCTTCAACATAACTTGAATGAATTCCTATGCCAATACCGGAAAGCACCACATGCGACAACAGGTCAGTCTCCAGCTCAATTATTCTTAGGAAGATCAATACGATCCAGATTAGACCTAGTTAAACCGGATTTCATTAACGTGAAAATCACACAGAAGCAACAGAGCGTGGCAAATGCGAATTCAACATTTCGTGAATTTCAGCCCACTCAGAATGTTTATTTCTTATCGAATAACCCTCGTATGGATAAATGGATACCGGGCACCATAGTTACACGTTTAGGAGATTTACATTACGAAATAGACTACGATGGTAGACGCTACAAACGGCATGTTGACCAAATAAGGACGCGATGGACGAAGGAAAATCGACAACAAGCTAGTACATCGGATACCAACTATAATCGTTCTCGAAGAATTCATTTCTACGAAGAACCTCAAGCAAGAAGGACAACAGGGTCAGCACCCAATACTGATGACTCATCAAGTGTCAATTCGGATTCGTCATATATCACGATTTCATCGGAATCACCAACTCCTCCAGCAAGTCCACCGCGAGAGCAGGACATTCCAATACTTCGTAGATCAAATCGTCCGAGGCCGCCACCTCAGAGATTCATACCGGGGGTGAACCGCTATCGTGAAAGAGGGGAGGAAATGTAGGATATGCGATTCTAATTTGGCGCGTAATCTGGGTGCTCGCGGCGCTGCGTCTACCGTGCGTGTGGTAACACTGAAGCGTGCGTGCACGCGTGTGTCTTTTCAGAAGCTCGATAGTCGTGCTACACAGCAGTTGCATACATTGTAACAGACAGAGAATAAAAAGGGACTCATTATCCATTCGATTCTTTATTTCTTAGAAACACAACATATATATACATGTATGTATGTATGTATGTATGTATGTATGTATATATATATATATATATATATATATATATATATATATATATTCTGAATTGTCTGAATTGTCTGAAACGCGTTTTTAACTACATTTTTGTGAGTCAAATATTACTACTGTCTCACAAAAAAATTTATAAAAAATTTTCAAAAATTCTGCGCAACTTCCAACTAATTTTAAAATTCTTCTAATACTCCCTAGAATATTCCCTATATTTAAAAAAATAAAAAATGAGGTTTTCGAGATATTCAAATTTTTGTGTTTTTTACTTTATTAGTTTAAAATTATTATTATAAAAATTTGGGATAATTTTTTTTAAAAACTATGATCTAAATAGCGTATTTTATGTTTAATAAATTTTTTTCTTAGACGTTGTCTAATAGGCGAAAAAATTCATTGAAAATTTTGCAGTCCTCATTTTGCGCAGGCTCTATTTCGGAAACGCTACATTTATTATAGAAACGATTTAACAGAAGTCTAATACTCGTAAAGACCTGTTAAAAAACGAGCCATCAAAAATAAAAAGGTCGAAGTTTGACCCTTTGTGAATTGGCGTGGAATGCCCCATATATATATATAGATAATGCTGAATCTGTTTCTTTATGTCTATAGAATATATGTTCGATTTCGCCTTGTTTCAGCTAATAAAGGATCTGCTAAATCTGTTCACATTTGTTCATTAAAAAAATCGTTTATTCAAAAAAAAAAAAATACTAAAACACAAAGCACAAAGAAATAATAGAGAACAAAGCAAAATCAGATATAGATATAATCATATACACTTTATTGTGTAAGTGTAAAACAAATAATATTGACATTTTGGTCATTAAACGGGATTTTATATTTAATAATAATGTTTTACAAGTTTTATATATTTTGCCTTTATATTCTTGAACCGTGTACCAATTATTATAACAAATTATTACTTCATTGTTTGCAAGTCCTGAATTCATTCTTATAGTCTCACCATATATGTAATATTATGTTCTACCTGTATATAAGAAATTTTATAAGATATTTATAAGAAACTTTTACCAAAAATAAATTTCACTTGAAGTTTATGTATAAACTTGAAGTTTATGTATATATTTTTTGCCAATTGTTGTCGATTTAAATATATTATTTTTGGTTAAGAAACTTTTATAAGATATTTTAAAGACATAAAAATGACGTACACTGAATATTTCAACGCACTCAATTGTGTATATTTGAATATTTTCTTTTAAATCAAATTATTGTTGCGAAACAAATAACTTGATATAATATTATCAAATTTTAAAAAAAGTGTCCTTTCATTGCAAATTCAATCAATCGAACTTTTAAAAACTCATATTCACGTGCCGCCAAAAAATTGTATAATATGTGCAAACTACATAATATGTGCAAAATTAAATTACGGGAGAACATCCATCTAGTCAATTAAGCTACAAACAAAAAGGTGATATGCGCTAAATAATTTAAATTAAGCGAATGTGGCCTAAAAAGTTCTTAGCTTATTGCATTAGCGTAGAGGCCTAACGTGTTCGATTGCTATCTATGATAGGACGGAGATAATATTTTAATGAGAGAGAGCAAAACTCTCTCAATCTTTGTAATTTCCCGCAAATTATTCACTATATTAAGCTTGAATAACATACATATAAATTAACTTATTTAACGTTAACTACTGTATCTATCATTGCAACTTTTTATACAGATAATAACACAGGTAAATTATAACATATTATTAGGAAAAATAATAATATGCGATAAAAAAATCTGAAAAAGTGATGTAATAAAATGTTTAATATATTATTTGAATTTATGATATATCATCCTTTCTGTGAATGCATCATTTCAATAATTAATTTAAAAGTCATTAGAAGTGGATCTTCTAAACGGAAGTTTTACTGTATTTTTATTGTTTATTTATATTAATTCATAATATCTGCAAAAAGTATTATTACCAACATGGTAGTATCACGGGTGCAGTTTACAAGGTAATGAAATATTACGCTAGTATTACACAATAGTCATAAAAAACAATTTTTTAACAAAAATATTTGTATATTATTCATTATAATTATTGTTATCATTTTAAATTAAATATAAAAAGAAGAAAAGAATATATTTAGTGTTATTATTAGAGCCTATTGCTCAGATACTGAAAAATGTATATGTCGTAGGCAAATGGTTATTTTAGGAAAATAGCTTCTGACTAGGCAAATGCTATCTGCCTGGCCAAATAGCTTTCACTATTTATTCTTGCTATTTTCCTAGTCAAATGCTATTTTCCTAGGCAGATGCTATTTGACTGAACCGTTGTTAGGCAAATGATATTCCGCGAAGCATGTATTTGGGAAATTATTCAGTTTAGCTATCCCAGCACAGAAATCGATGAAATTAGGCTTATTCGACGCGTTTTTGCACAAAACAACCGAATCTGGCAGAAAAAAGTGTCGCTCTGTCCCGCGAGGCGAGATATTTAGCATTAAAGTTGGCGATTCTTAGGTTAGAAATCCTGTCATACCGACGTGATGTAGCGATCATGAGCACACACACATGTGTGTATGTCCTGCTTTATAGAAGTTGTGATTTTCGTTAAAGCAGGGCACATACACACGTGTGTATGCCCTGCTTTATAGAAGTTGCACACATGAGGAGGCCACTATTCTTCAAATTTACCCCATTGCCTAACAGCGGTTCAGTCAAATAGCATCTGCCTAGGAAAATAGCATTTGAATAGGAAAATAGCAAGAATAAATGGTAAAAGCTATTTGGCCAGGCAGATAGCATTTGCCTAGTCAGAAGCTATTTTCCTAAAATAACCATTTGCCTACGACATATACAACAAAGACGAAGATTAGATTTCTAATAGATATTAGTGCACAACAGTTTCATAGTACGGAAATAAAACACTAAACCATTCTTTTTGTCGTTTTTATATATTTAGAATAATAAGCCTCTAAACATTACTTCAGTTTTTCATATTTTGAGAAATTAATAGTGAGAAGATTATAAATAATAAAATCCGCACAAGAATATAAAAATCGTCAACGTTTATTTCAAAATGGTATCCAGGTATCCATGCATTGATAGAAGAGTTAAATAACGCTTCAAAATTATTTAATAAAATAGATTATACTAAACATTTTCATACATTCACGTATGGCTTACAAGTCATGAAAAATAGTAGAAAAGTACAGATTAGAAATAATCGCGGTGGCCATTTCATAAATACTATATGTGTAATATAAAATAGTGTTGACTGTTGACATAAAACATTGACATTTGATGCAATGTCAATGATTACAACATATAGAATTCAGACATTTTAATATAAATTTTCAAATACAAATTTTTTTCCCAAAACGTCATTTAATTATAATTTTAACAATATTTAATTAGATTTTATATACGTTTTTTTACTTATTGCTCGTACATATACTATAGTAAATACATAATATAAACGTATAATAATTAAAGTAAAGTAAAAAGTAAAAAAATCTGAAAAGAACAGAAAATATTAATTCAAATCCAAAAAAATTTTGAAAATGTAATATAAATTTTTTTGTTGCAAATTTTGGCAATTTATCTCTCTCTCTCTCTCTCTCTCTCTCTCGATTCACGATTTAAAATTCACGATTTAAAATCTGCTCAGCCATTTCAGGGAACTCATGGGGGAAATGAGTTAATCATTTCGGGTTTACCATTGGCGTTATCTGTTGCTCCATCTGAGCTTGCCAGGAATGTGCTAAAGGCATTGGACGTTCCTGACTTGTCTTGCCATATTCTCGGTGTCAGAACTGTTAAGAAGGCACTGTCGGCGATTTCCACTGTTGCTGCATCTTCCGGCTCAGTCGTTGTTACCTTGGCCTCGAGTGCCGTGCGCGATATGGTTATTTCAAAAAAGCGGGCAAAGGGTGTTCTCAAATGTAAGGACGTATGCGGTGGTAACTCAGATCGTTACATTTGTAAAACGAGTTGTTATCCAAGAGCACTTACGACATGTTACAACGGGCTAAGAGTGTTGCTAAAGAGAGGTCGTATAAGTATGTCTGGGTAAGAAATGGTCAAATATGTGTTAGGTCTTCTGATGGTCGACCTGTTATTCATATTGATTCCGACACTGATCTAGCTAAGCTTATCTGACTGGTCCGACCGGCTCATTCCTTGTTCTTTGATCGTTCGGCTTAATCAACATGTAATTCTTCTGGATACGTTTTGCTGAACTCAACGCTTATTCCTTTGTGGACATGTCGACTGCTTGCACGTGAAATTGGATAACATTGTTTCTGGTATAGAACTTCTAGTGCTTTCATTCCTTATTATTTAGTTCATAATTGCGCTGCGCCTTAGTTCTTAGTTTTATATACATTATTTAGTTCTCTTTGGTAATACTGCTCCTTATCTTATTTTTTTTCATTGTACTTATTATTTTAAGTTGCGTTAGTTCTTAGTTTTTTTTTTACAGGGTATATTATTGAGATTGCTGCTGCTTGCCTTATGAGAGAGAGCATGCACATCATACTAACTTCTGACCGCTATATTTCGCTTTTGTTTACATCTCATTGTATCTCTGCATCTTGTAAATGCTATATTATTGTAATTGCGATATTATTGTAACTGCTATATTACTTTTTTGCCCTTTAGCCTTTGCTTGGGCATAATAAATTTATCTATCTATCTCTCTCTCTCTCTCTCTCTCTCTCTCTCTCTCTCTCTCTCTATCTCTCTCTCTCTCTCTCTCTCTCTCTCTCTCTCTCTCTCTCTCTCTCTTTCTCTTAAATCGCAAGAGGTTCGCAATTTTATTCTCGGAGCCACGCGCCGTAGACGCCGACTTGCAGTCAGCGAGGTTTTTTCCGGGCGATGTCCCTGGTCATATTCACGTCAGCGAATTTCTTCCTGCTGATACATATGATCTCTTGCGCAAAACTAAAATCAAGGCTAAGCAATCTCTTATAAATATGTTTGGAGTAGAGACGGTAAAATATTTGTCCGCAAGGACCATAGTCAACCTCCTATAATTATCGTCTCTGAGGCTGGTCTCGCTGATCTGAGGTGACTTGTTGACGATGTGTACCCTGTTCCTTCGCCAAATCTTGGGAGAGAGCACAAATATATTGAGTATAACACGACACTTAATCTTAACTGAAGTGCAATAGGGCTGCCGACGCTCTAAATTTATTCTTGTTTTAGTGTATATGCAAACTACCTGTGAGTAGTTTTCTTTTACGTGATATTAATATACCACAGTTTATCGTGCGTTATCCTTTGCGGAGGTGCGAGCAAAATTCGGTAATCTCTTGACAACCTTCAAATAGCCGCATCTCAACTTTTCTTTCTCTTACTGTATCCTTTCTATTCCACATGCTGACGCATTTTTCGCCGGGGGTGTATCACCTGCTTATTTGATATCACATAATTCCTATTTTTGTCTAACGATTTATGGTTATCGGTAGCGATTGCACTGCGTTTGTTGAATTTTACTTGTTTGTATTAATTTTGTAACTGACTTAACTCACGATTTGCCTAAAGTCTCGACTATGGCATAAATAAACATCAATCAATCAATCAATCAATCAATCTCTCTCTCTCTATCTCTCTCTCTCTCTCTCTCTCTCTCTCTCTCCTCTCTCTCTCTCTCTCTCTCTCTCTCTCTCTCTCTCTCTCTCTCTCTCTCTCTCTCTCTCTCTCTCTCTCTCTCTCTCTCTCTCTCTCTCTCTCTCTCATCTCTCTCTCTCTCTCTCTCTCTCTCTCTCTCTCTCTCTCTCTCTCTCTCTCTCTCTCTCTCTCTCTCTCGTGAGTACTGCGTGCACGTCTGTTTTGTCGTTCTTGCTTTAAAACGAGTATATTTCTGCCGCAAGCTGCCTTCGGGCAATTCTGTTACAGAATAGAGCAGCAGGTCTTTTGTTGCTTGTTAAGATTGGTGTTACATATTTCTTTCCTTGCAACCGCTATCTTGGGCATTCTGAGGTGAAATATTTTTCTTATTCTAACCTCACTCTCGCCTCATTGTCTTGGATAACGGGGACTCTCGCTGCGCATGCTCCTGCTTCTCTATCTTGTTGTTGCCCTGATTTCACACTTATCGTGAGCACGTGTTACCATCTGAGGGCTTCTGCGCGTACTACTGCTGTTACCATCCGAGGCTTTCTGACGCTTTACCATCCGCTACCTGCGCAGTTGACGTATTGCATTTCCCTGCTTCACGACTGGCTTGGCGCATCACTTATGCAGTGCTTCAAATGCAAAAAGTCAATAGCGATTACTGCTGCTGCATGCGAGTGCAACAAATTGTTTCACCCTGGTTGCATTAAGATCTTCGCTTTGACCAGATACGCTGATCACTGCTGTAAAGCCTTGGCAGCGCAA